>VWZX01001804.1:163537-194993 GCA_013399015.1 Galbula dea | reverse complement strand
GGGTTGTTATGAGAACGTACTGTCGCCTCTCCCAGCAGAGATGCATCAGGAGTGCAGCGTCTGCCATTGATTTCTTATTATGGAGTTCAGCAAGAAAAATGAGGCACTGGGGCTGCGGAGCTGCTGCTGTGATTTGTCGCCTTCTTGCTGTGTCCTGGCAGGAACAGGAATTGATTTTGGAGTCTCTGGCATGAGCCAGTAGTTTCTGGGGGTGGGAGACAAGATGGCTGCTGAGGGCTCCCCCCCGAGGGACGTGGGAGACAGGGCACAGAGCTGTGTGGGGTGCAAAGGGTGCTCCCCAGCCCGGGATGCCCCACTCCATGTCTGGAGCCAAAGGGGTACTGTGACCACCTGATGCTTCCCGGGGGTACTGGGGTCGGGGGTGCTGGTGGAGCCGAGGGCCCGGGTTCGGGTCCTGCCCTCTCCGGCCACGAGGGGGAGCCACAAGCCTCCCGGAGGCCCCACGTGGGACCGGCTCCGTAGGCACGTGCGCCTGTGGGCCTGGATAGGAGTGTGTGGGCCAGGCCACCTTCACACTCCTGGGCCCGCGGCTGCTGCTCCGAACTGTGGACTCCCCCCGCCCCCAGCCATAGGCACGCTTGTCTCAACCATGTGTGCACATGTGGCATACATGCACTTGCATGTCTCAAATGCGAGCGTGAATGTCTCAGCCATGTGCACATGTGTATCAGATGTGCTTGCATGTCTCAGCCATGTGCATCAGCCACGTGCATACATGTTTCAGCCATGTGCACATGTTTTGGCCATGTGCACCATGTCTCAGACATGTGCTCTGCAGCTCTGTCCCCACCAGTGTCTTTGTCATGATGACAGGAGAGGCCATTATGTTTATTAAATTGTATCAAGGCAGCGTTACAGCAATTGGCAGCTGGTGACCCTAGTTATTTATAAAACAGCCTTTGGAAATCACATCTCTGGGCTTGGGCTTTTCTTCAGAGAATCATGGAAAAAAAAATCGATACTGCAGGACAGGGCCAAGTCCGTGGCTAATTGTGGGGTCGGTTCCAGGAAACGCCTCCTGTTGCAACGGCAGCAGTGGAAGAGCTGATGTGTTTTCCCCCTAACCTCAGGCCAAGGCTCTTGCTCTACAGCCCCTGTCCTCTGTGGTGGGGGGGGGGGGGGGGGGGCCTGCAGTGGAAACACCCCCCCTCCCTTCTTCAGACACAGCATCTTGCCCAGGCTGGCAGCACTGGTACCCAAAAAGGCCAAGGGACAGCAGTGCCCAAAGTGCCAAGGTGCTGGCTCATTGAACAAGGGTGGGCATCACCTCGCCCACCTTCTGCAGCATTACTGCTGGGGTATCAGTGTCTTTGGGTATTAGGTGTGTGTCCCCACTGTCCTGCAGTGGTTGTGGGTCAGCAATCAGCTCTCCTGGTGCTCATCACACAGCACTCCATGATTAATGGGCAGGATTTGGATAATAATAGCCCTTTAAATGAAGGTGCCAGTTAGTTACAAATGGCATGTGCCTGTGCTCTGTGATGATGGCACCAGGGCCAACTCCTGCATGCTGTTAGTCAGGGATGCTCAGAGCAAGGAGGAGGGCATGATATCCTACAGATTAGTGACATCATGGGGTGGGCATGACATCACAGTAACAGTGAGGGGACGTGGGACATGGTCCCAGCACTGTGTGCACATGGTGGTCTGGTGGGGAGGAAGAGCTGTGGCTGCTCCACTATTATCTGGCTCTGCAACCCATGACATGTCACGATGGTGCTGTCATGTGATGCCCTTCATGGCACTGCAAGTGCTGCTTAGCCTCACCAGCCCCAGTGGGGCCACAAATGCCCATTGGCATGGCTGTGCTGGGGCCTGAGCAACAGGTCCCAGGTGAGAGGTCCTAAGTGAGGGTTCCCAGGTGTGGGGTCTCAGACAGCAGCAGGGCCAGGGATGCCCTTCTCCCGGGTCCCTCCCAAGATTCAGCCCCCTCTCCCATGCTGGGGCTTTTCCTGCAGCACAGCTCTGTGGGACTATGAAATATATCCTGTTAATTCACCATTTAATTATTGGCTGTTTGTTTATTGTTTGTTTGCTTTAGTTGGTATGAATTTTTTATGATGGTTTCCATCGCACCCCGCCAAAAGCCAGTGAGATTTACAGCTTCGGCATGAGCAGAGCCTTAACGAGGGCAAGGTCCCCGTTAGCAACACGGGATGGCCTCGAAACACCATCAGAAGAGGTTTTGGAGCTGCTTGTCCCAGGGCTGAGGGCACAACCAGTGGGTGGCTGCTGTGGGACCAGGGAAGCAGCCCCTGCAGTGGAGATTGTGTGGAGCCAGAAGGCTGTTTGCGGGGCTGGGGGTGGGGGGCGGGGAGAGATCTGTGTAGGGCCGGGAGGGGCTGAGAGCCAGAGGAAATATGCTCAGGTGCAGGCACGTTCAGCCCCGAGCCGCAGCATCTTCCATTAATGAAGCACTTCATCACCGCGGGGTGGGGGGAGGCACCCAATTCAGAATGATAAATTCCCCACGACGGCCCTGCACTTGCTTGCAGTAGCCGTGATTCTCCTTCATCTTGAATAATATTATTGGAGTGGTTGTAAAATACCCCGCCACAGCATCTGTGAAGTGGAGGCACCAGCTCTCTCCAGTCTTGTTCCCCCCTCGACTTCCCTCCCCAGTTTGTCTTTTCAGCTCCCCATCCCATGGGCGCAGCTCCCTTCTGCAGGGCCAGAGACTCTACCTGCACCCGTGTGTGTATGCACCAGTCACATATGCGTGTGTGTATGCACATGTGCAAGCATGTGTCTGCTACAAAGGTGTGAATATTTGTGCACATCTGCTGGGGTGTGTGTCTACATGTGCCTGTGTCCATGTGTGTGTTTGTGTGTGTGCCTCTGTGCATGCATGTGAGTGTAGAGCTGCCTGGATGTGCACATATGTGCACTTGCTCATTGACACATGTGTGCCAACATGTGTGCCCACTCCCTGAATGCAGCACAGGAATTCTGCTCTCTCTAGGAAGTATTTTTGGGCTGTCTTGTCTTTCCCCAAAAGCACTGACCCATTGGCTCGTCATGAAGCCAGCCAGGGGCAACCATGAAATAGCAAAACAGCGGCAGATCCAGCAGTGTCTATTTGATGGTGTTTATTGCGTCTCCTGGGGGGAGGGGAGAAGCTTGCTGGAGCTCCTCCCCCCCAGCACATTGCAGGGCTGAGCCCCCCCCCGCCATGGCTGCTCCTGCTGTGCTGTGAGTAGGGTGGCCTGCCCAGGAGGGCTTCTGAGCAGTGGGACACAAACTGTAATCAGCATGAAGAGGGAAGCACAGCATAGAATTAAACTGTCTCTTAATTACATTAATGAGCATGGAGGCAGCTGGGGCCTGTGGGAAGGGAATCCTGCTGCATCTCTAGGGGAAGTCCTGGGCTACTCTGTGAGGAATCAAGGAGCTGCATGGGGCCAGGGTACAGGGTGCTGCATAGGAGACATGGCAATGGACACCCCCGAGGCGTCCTGGTCTCCTAACGCTGCTGGACACTTCTTTGAGATCTCTGCACACTGCTTTGGTGCTATGATGAATAAGGGGTTATGGCACCGCAGGAGTCCCACGCACATACCCCTGAATCGCTCCTGCACTTCCTTGCCATGACCCTCCACTCCCTCACCCCCACCACAGACCACACCACTTTCCCTGCACCGCAGAAGCTGCTGGCAGAGGAGTGCAGCAAAGGACACGCTTGGAGGGCAGGATGCACTCACTTTGTCTTGGGGAGTGGCACTTAATCAATCCCATCTCAAAACTCTAATTATATCAACAAAGGCCTCAACACGGTGCTGCTGGCTGCAGTTCAGGCCTTGTTTATTTATTTCCATGCACTCCAGAGAAGTTTATCCCCTTTGTCCTTTTATACTTTGCTGAAAGAACTGTGGTTAAGATGGAGAGACACAAGCAAGCTGCTCTGTGGCAAGCAGCGAGTCCTGAGTGGGGCAGGGAGCCTGGATTTGAGGGCAGCCATGGGGCTCTAGGCGTGAGTGATAGAGCCAAGACTCCTTGGGATGCTCCACACCAAAGCTGCAAAGTAGGGGCTTACAGGTAAGCAGGAAGAATTGCCAGAGCTCTTGTGTGCATCTGTCCATGTATGACTGTGTAGAGGTACTCAGCGTGTATGTTGTCTACCAATGCATGCATGTGTGCATCTGCATGACCAAAAACTGGTCTGTGGGGGTCACTGCTATGAGCCCTCAGTGGGCTGGCCTGTGCTGTCAGATGTGTGATATTACTGCCATCATGTGCCACCTTGCAATACTCTGTCGTCAGACACGGGCTGCACAGGCTCTTGCTGCTGCCAGAGCATCACCAGCCCCACCTTGATAAGGGTTGAGAAGGTCCAGTCCCTGCTCTGGTCCAGATTCCTGCTTTCATCTGCCCACTCTGTCCATCTCCCCAGTCTTTTGTTAAGAGCCAGTGGATACAAATAGCTGGTTTCCATATGCACAGCAGCATCTGTTACTGCCACGTAAATTTGCATTGCTAAATGTGAATTGGGTGTTATGTCATTTATCATAAATGGGAGGGTGGAGGGGGCTGCTGATAGGAGGCAGCAAACATCAGCGAAGTTGTCACAACAAATCACACGAGTCATCGTTCGCCCTGGCAGGAAGGTGCAGAGCAACCTGTGAAGGATTTGCACGTGGAGGGAGGGGGCTGGTTCCTTGCACAGAGAGGGAAACTAAGGCATGAATGTGGTCTGGGGTGCTGCAGCATGTAGGGACCTCGGGTGTTCAAATCCAAAGCTCATCACTGACCCAGTCTTTGCGGCTCGCTATGGGAGAGGTAAGGCGTAGAGTGCAGCAGGCTCAGGACTTAGCTTCTGCCTGGCTCTCCCCGTCCAGCCTGAAGCGTCCCTGGGCCAGGATTCCGGTCCCGTCCCGCCCCGTCCCTCCCAGCCCTGCCGCAGACACCTCCCTCGCGTCTCCTGCCTACCCTCCATCCTCGGACGGCAGTCGGGAACCTGCCATCGCAGCCGGACCTTCCCCACACCCTCGCCATGAAGGGTCCCCTCCTCGGAGCTATGTTCTCCCGGCACGTCAAGCGGCACCCCGGAGTGAGTCACCCCACACAGCCTCGCTCTCCAGGAGCTTCCTCCCCATCCTTCCCTATCCCTCTGTTTTCTCCTTCCAAGGACCCCCGCAATCCCCGTCCGTCCAGGGTTGTCCTTGCCCTTCTCTCACCACCAAGTGCCTTAGGGATCTTCTTCCCCACATCCTTCTCCCTCCTTCCCACCCTCCATTCCTCCTGCCTTCCTCTGCCGTCTGTGCTCTCTGCCAGCCTGCTCATCTTCTTAGTCCCCAAATTCTTTCTTGGCATCTAGGTTTGAGCTCCTCTGCCCTCCCTGTGCCTTTCCAGGATGTCACTGCTTGCCAGTGTCCCCTTCGCGCTGTCCTCCTGGTTCTCCCAGGGAAACTAGGTGGTCCTGGTGTTCCCCAGGCCACCCCCCAGGTCCCTTTCTCATTTGCTGAGCCGAGATGGGCTTTGGGGTGGGCTTTGGACACGTTAACACTTACCCATACTCAGGCTGACTTACCCTGATCACCTGCGTGGTTGGGTGAAGGATGCTGCTCTGTGTCCTCCAGCTGCTACACTGGGGGCATCTTTGGGAAGGTAAGAATAGCAATCAAGCCCCCTCCCCACTTGCCTAAGTGCCCCAGGTTTGAAGAATCAACTCCCATCCTTTCAGCTGGGATCGGTCCCTGTCCCCTGCTGTCAAAATTTTAGCTGAGTGTTTTGTGTACAAAGATGCTGAAACCCTCATAAACAAGAGACCCTCAGAGACAGTAGCAGCTGGGCAAGTGTCCCTGTCCTATCAGGATAGGCCTCTGAATCCTCTCCCAAGGCAGGAGACTTGGCACTTGTCAGGGGTCCCCAGTGCCGCCCTCACCTGTCCTCACTGCTCAGTGCTTTCTCTGGAGACCTGGTAGGGACCTGGTCTCCTGCAGAAGGTTAAGGAGCTGCAGGCGCCAGGCTGGGAGTCACGTAAGCTGCTGGCAGTTGGGTTTGGGTTCAGTAGAGCAGCCAGGCTGGAAAGCATGCTGAGCCATGGCTGAGCAGCTGGACAGACAGATGCCTAGTTCTCCAACAGGCTTGTGCAAGGGGGAATCCAGGGCTAAAGCAGGAGGCACGCTGGGCTGGGCCCATCCCAGGAAAGGTGGATGCCTGCCTGCTACTGGCACTGCAGGCGAAGCGTGGGTAGGTCTCCAGGATGCCTGAGTGTGGACAGATGGACAGACAGCACGGGCCAGGACTCCTGTGCTCTCTTCGCGGCACTGGTGTGTATTTCTATGTGCAGAGCAGGGGGATTTGGAGTGTTTCTGTTCATGCCTGCCAGGGTTTCCCCAAGTGTCAAAGGACTGTGTGTAACTTGAGGAGTACAGAGAGGCCTCACACAGTATGTGCAAAGGAAGGTGGTGCTGGGTGCCTGTACCTGAGGTGCCTGGAACGTGCCCAGCACCACTAAGCAGGATTATTGCTAGCAGAGGCTGCTGGGACCATTTCTGACATGTCATCCATTACATGTGATCATCTGCAGCTTGTATTGGGCAGATACATCAGCACTTTCGCCTGGCAATAGGCTCTCCCATTGCAGTGTGCCTGGCTCCCTGCGTGCCAAGCAGTGATGAATGGGCTAGCCATGGTGGTGCAGCACCATGGGGTGAAGCGCAGGAGCTTTGGCAGGACAAGAACCTGACCAGCATGGTGTCCAAGGGCTGTACAGCTCAGAAGGTGCCTTTTGGGCACCAGGCAGAGCCTGGCACTTTGTCCCACCTTCCAGTCACCTTGGCACATGCCCCTGCCTTGGGAGAGGATGCTCATCTGTACCCTGGCATGACGGTCCCACCCCATTCAAGCACAGGGCCCCTACCTCATCCTGCACCTTTACACATTTGGTTTTTCCTTCCTGCTATTTTTGTATCCAGACCAGTAGGAACAGAACTCCAACAGAGCTGGTGTCAGCTTGCTGCCAGGTCACTTGGGCAGTGACTGGGCCTGCAGGAGGACTGAGGAGCTCAAGGGCCTCAGGAGGGGCCTGGGGAGCAGGGCAGTACCAGCCTCGCTCCCAACAGGATCCCAGAACCAGGGTTAAAGGGCAAATGCTGCACACAAAAAGCAGCATTTTGATTCTCTGTATGCTTAAGGTCGAGCTCTCAATACATCTTGTTTATTTGTGCAAGTGTGTTGGGGGGCGATCAGGCACTGCCACTGGCACCTGCAGCTCTGGAGCCCTCGCTTGCTGTGTGAGCATCTCCCCCAGCTTCCCCATAGCCTTAATTCTTTGCAGGCATTAATTACCCAGAAGGTGTCAGCAGCAGATGGTGGGACGAACCCATCGCCCCAAATCTCCTCCAACAGACACCACAATTCCCAGCGCTGCAGAGTTCGTCTTGATTAGCCAGCATGGTTGGGTACCGGCTACTGCCAGATTCTCCTGGCACCCAGCCATACACAGCGCAAAAGATCATTATCTGCTGATGCCTCTAACCTCCTGAACTGGCACTGGCATCTGCCAGGAGCTTGATCAGCTGGTGTGAATGTGGAGAGCTGCTTGGCTTGGGCACAGAGGCTGCCAAGCAGGAAGTGGGCAATGCTGGGAGAAGATGAGAGGGTTCCAGCCAGGGACCAAAGGCTGGGCAGTGGGTGCTTGGGAACACATCTGACTGCCTGGGTGTCTTCCCCACAAGGCCTACTCCCTGTGCAGGTCACTGAGGTGCTGGAAGAGAGCAGAGGGGCTTGGACAGACTCTTTACTTTGTCTTTTAGAGTCACCCCCCACCTTGTCTAATCCAAGTGGGGAAACTGAGTCACCATATGGTAAGTGGTCAGGTGGGGGTGTGGAGACGCTTTCTGGTAGCTCAAGCTGCTGAGCAGAGCTGCAAATATAACCCTGTCACTCAGGAACTGGCAATGGTAACAGCACGTTACACAGGGCCCCCCTAGTCCCTGCTCCCTGCTAATGGGCACAGTGAGACACCAGCCATGTTTGCTTTCCCAGGGGCACTGCTTGGTGGGAAGTTCATTATGCTCAGACCATCTTCCCCGGTGTAGGGGCCATGGCAATTTGGGGGAGGTCAAAGCGGCCTCGGTTCAGCTCCAATTGAGGCCATGTTCCCCTGGGCACTGGGGGATTGGCAGCGTGAGTGGAGACAAGAAGATGGAGCTGGTTGCCCTACAAAGGTGCTATGAAAGCCTTTGTGTGCAAGACGTGAGGCAAAGTGACCTCCTGCTCACAGGAATGGCCTCCGCAGGGCTGGGGCAGGACCTGGGACATCATTGAGTGTCCCCTACACTGTCCTGTCCCTGCATTCCCAAGACCAGCTCCGGAACCAGCTGCTCAGCCAGTGGCATGATGCCTGGCCCCAACGTGTCCCAGTCCATTCCTGCTGCAGGCACAGGAGAAGACAAACTGGGTCCTCCTCATCTCTTGGATGGTTTGAATGAGGGGAGGGGGCAGCTGTGGGGCATGGAGATCCTACCACGGTGGGCAGTGGGTCCCAGGGCCAAATCCTACCCAGACTCCAGCCCTGGTGCAGGCAGGAACGAAGTCCCGCAGAGAGGAATTGTTGTCCAAGGCTCAGCCCCTGAGCTGGGTACCACAAATGCAGGAAACAGGACCCCCAAGCCCTCACCCACAGCTGTGCCAGCCAGTGCCGGCACCAGGCAGCAGCAGGCGGAGGAGAAGTGATTTCTCATTCCAAATCCAATTCCTCTCCAACACGAACCGATTTTTCTTTTCCTCTTTTAATTCAGTCACTCAAGCTGACAGCTACACTGTGTACTGCAGCCCAGCTACAGGATTGCTCTGCCATATTTCCCCTGTAAATCTCCCAGTGTGTCAGCTTTCCCTTTCACTCTCCAGTCGGTCTGATAAATATTCATTTTATTGGGGTATTTTTCATTTCTTTCTCTCTCTGCAGCTCGTTCCCCTCATTGGCTTCATCAGTGTTGGCCTGGGCAGTGCTGTCCTGTACTTGCTGAGGCTTGCCCTGTACAGCCCGGATGTCAGGTATGGGTTGGGGTGCCCTTGGGCACTCACCCCACACACCTCCAGCTGTACAGCTGATGCCCAGGGGCAGTGGGCGGGCACTGGGGTGCACAGGACACCTGGACACACTCCAACACCTTTATGGTGAGCTGGTGGGGGGAGGGGGTGGGGGCCAAACCTTGGTGCAGAAGCGCTTGTAGAGGGTGATGGGACTTGGGGCACTATCTGCCCTCTCCTTACTTGGGGGGGTGCCAAAGGTCCCTTGAACCTGAAGCTCTGGGCACTGCACTTACTGTGGTGGAAGCAGGGCAGGCAGAAGGGGGACACAGCAAAGTGGTGGGCATGGCAGCAGGAGCAGAATGATGAGGGTGATGATGGGTGATGAGGCAGAAAAAAGCAGTATGTGACTGATGAAGTGGGGGAAAGAGTGTGGGGAGGGAGGGATTGACAGAGAAATGGGAAACCAGTGGGATAGGTGGTTGAAGAAGGAATGGGAAGAGGGAGGGAGAGATGGACAGGTAAAAACCAGTGAGTAAGGATGGAGAGGGAGAGAAGGGAGAGGGAGACGAGATGTGAGGCTGGATAGATGGGGAGCAGAGGGTTGGGTTGGCACAGGATGTTGTGCCACACCAGCCTGTTTTTTCCCTTGTAGCTCAGTGGCCCACAGTCCCTGCAGCCCCATGCTGTCTAATGCTGATCAAATATTTGTTTGCTCCTGGTAAAACGCTCACTGATTTAATTTGATACCAGCTGCCCAGGATACTTAGCTCAGCAATTAGCAGATCCAGGCACCTTGTCTTTGATGGTGGAAGCACAGGGGTGTGCATGTGTGTGTGTGTGAGGGAGGGTAAAGCCACAGCAGCACCCCCAGAACATTAATGCTATTAAACAGCTCCAGGAGTCTGCATTTGCAGCACAGCCTCCCCCCCGGCTCTTCCCCCCCAGTCCCTCGACGTGCACGCACACACGCACATCTTCCCAGATGGAAAATTCTGCTCTTGGCTAACACCAGAGGGGACAAGGAGAAGGGGAGATGGGAGCTGCTCTCTCCAGAGGCTCATCCCACGGTTTCATTGGCCTTCCACAACTCCTCCTGGGACGGGACAGGATGTCTCCTCTTTGGGAAGGCTCCAGCCAAACACTTGCCACCTGGGGCAGTTGCCTTCTCACTCTTGAGTGCTTCACATGCTTACCGCGTCCCTGCTTGCTCGTGGCAGGCAGTGCTTCCCCACTCGCCTCCTACCTCACCATGGGGTGAAAGCTAGGGGAGGCTTTTGGGAAAGGGGAGGGCGATACAGCTGCCAAGGTGACCAAGCAACACCCCCCCACATCTCCCACCCACCCAGGCTGGGGTGCAGCTGGGCAGCAGTGCCTGCAGAGGTGCTGGAGAGGGGATGGGTAGAAGGGGGCAGGCAGACGTGCACCCCTGCACGTACAGCTCGGGGACTAGCTCCGTGCTGGGGTGGCTGCCAGGCTGCAGTTTGGCTGAGTCAGGCCATGGCTGTGCCCAGCCGGGACAGGGATGCTCTAGGAACAGTCCTAGCCTGCCTGCCTGGCCCCCACCCGAGGTCTGCACTCCGAGGGGCTTAGAGGGACCTGGTTAGAGCCCTCAACCTCAACAGAACTGGGGGTGGGGGTGGTACAATGGCGTCTGGGATTATGTCAGGGCTGGGGGCACTAGGGTGGTAAAATGCGGGGAGGTCTGTCTCCTCCCCCCTCTTTACAGGCGCTGATGGTCCCATTCCCCTTGCAGCTGGGATAGAAAAAATAATCCTGAACCCTGGAATAAGCTGAGCCCCACGGACCAGTATAAAGTGAGCAGTGGGTGAACCGGGGGCCTGACATTGGGGTGGGGGTGGAATGGCCACATTTAGGGCAACACCCCTTCTTCGGGGTAGGGGCAGAGGGGGCATCACCCCAGGAGAGATGTGTGTGAGCCCTCCAGCTTCGTGGGCTGAGATCTGGGGAGGGAAGCACTGATGCCCACCTCACAGCTGGATTGAGGGCCGTGAGGGACAGAACCCTCTCTTACATCCCTCCATTCTCCAGTTTCTGGCAGTTTCCACTGACTATAAGAACCTCAAAAAGGAGCGTCCGAGTTTCTGAGCTGCCACCGAGATCTGCTGGGGCAGGCGAAAGCATGCCAGCAGCACCCCTCAGCCTCCAATCAGCCCCCTCCACCTCCATGACAGTCACTGCACACAGATCTGCTTCCTCAGCACCCCCAAACCATGGGGCTATGCTCCCTGCAATAAACGCATCATTGAAGGTGCAATGTGACCCCAGCACGCTGCTCTTGCCATCGTGTCTTGCCTGCATTAAACTTGTAGGACAGTAATAATTTGGGGAGGGGAGAGGCAGCATAGGGGATTATGTATAGATGATGTATGTCATTTCCCAGGGCCATTAACGTAGGGGATATTCAACACCCCTGTGGGAAGGCTAGGCTGAGATGCAGGCTCCCACCCTGCTGGAAGCAGCATTTCCGCTCTCCCACGCTCCAGTGGCTGCCCAGGGACCATCTCGCTCCCAACCCATGTGGACGCATGTATGTGTACTGCATGTGTGTACAGCCTCTGCTCCTCTGGTGACGTGTCATGGGGGGAGGGGCTTGGCCTTTCTCAGAGGTGGGCACTGTTTGCTTTGGCCAAGGCCACGTTGGGATCTCCTGGCCCGTAAATACGAAGCAGATGGGTGGTGAGAGTGGGACATGGTTGGTTGCAGGCAGCCGCCAAGCCTGCCAGGGGCTGGCAGTACCACAGGGAGTAAGGCAGTCTGGCCAGGGGCTCATCAGCCCAAGACAGAGCAGCCATGCCATGGCCCCCCCACCATACCCATCCCACACAGGGGCATCCCCTGCCCTCAGACTCCACTGGGCGGAGCACTGGTAGGGTGGGAACACTAAGGCACGACTGTGGGAAGTAAGCAGCAGGGTTCTGTACCCCACATTCACACACAGTGCTAAGGGGCTCTGGGGTCACTGTCCCTTGTCCGCCTTGTCACCAACCTCATCCTCCCCAGCTCAGCACCTATACACCTCAACATTAGCAGGCTCTACCCCACTTTTATTAGCAACCCTCCTCCCTGCAGAAAAGTGCAACGCTTAACTTGGACAGAGGGGATGAGGCTAGAGCAAGGACTGGTCCCTCCTACATCAGGGTCGGGGAGGGGTCCTCCAACCCCTAACACTGACAGTAGGAAGAGGGTTGGCTGTCCCCCACCCCAGGGAAGGAACTCTGATCCCAAAGGTACTGGTGGGGGAGAAAGAGGAGTGGGGAATGCAGAGGGTGGGCTGAAACCTCCCCTCACCCCACGCATAGTCCCAGCCTGGCAGGAAGGCAAAAGCCCCTGCTCAATGGTCACTGAACCCAGGCATGGGGAAGGCACGAGCAAAGGTCTCCACACGCTGACGGAGGTCAGTCAAACGACTCTGTGTCTCTGCATCCTGCAGCAAGAAGTTCTTGAACTCCTGGAGCTTGCCTGGGGGTGAAGGAAAGCTGGTGAGAAGGGCAGGAGGACATTGCAAGAGAGGTCTGGCAGCAGCTTGGGGTGCAGGCCCCGCACCCCAAACTGGCACCCGGGAATGGAGGAGACAGGGGCCCCCTGCTCACTCACTGGTTTTGCTCTTGACATCCAAGGCCAGCGCGATGCCCTCGTCGATGAAAGCCACGACTTTCTGGAAATCCTCCTCAAGGAAGTGGCGGGAAGTCAGGGCAGGAGCACCTGGGGGACAGAATCCATCAGGGGAAGCAGCCCATCAGGGCTGGGTGCTGCACTGGGCCACCAGCCACAGAAGCCAATCCCACCACAGGGCTCTCCAAGTCCCAGACCCCATGGGTGTTGTGCTCCATTCTGAGCCAGAAACTGGTTTCAGATTCCCCTGTGGAGTCCTCAGAGAGGGGTTAAGCAGAGAGGGGATGTCCTAAGGTGAAAGCCTGGGCATCTCCCACCCAGGGAAAAGGCTGGATGAGGGCAGGAAAACCCGATCCCAAGCTGCACCTGTCCCTCACCTAGGCGCAGCCCTCCTGGTGTGAGTGCACTCTTGTCTCCCGGGCACGTGTTCTTGTTGGCAGTGATGGAGACAAGCTCCAGAACCCGCTCAGCCCGTGCACCATCAATGCCCTTGGGCCGCAGGTCCACCAGCACCAGGTGGTTGTCAGTGCCACCTGGGGAGCAAGTGAAGGGATGAGGAGTGATAGCCAGCCCTGACCACCCCCACCACTCACTCTCCTCCCCACCACATACCAGCCCCTTCCCTACTGCCCCTGTTCCACCTCCCAAGTCCTGCTCTGCCTTGCTCCTTCTCTGCCCACCAACCTGCCCATGCTCCCCACTGCTGCTTAGAGGCACTAATAGTTAGCAGTGCCACTTGTGACCTAATGCAGCCTCGTCTCTCTTTGTCCCCAAAACACAGGGAAGGAAGCTCTACCTGACACCAGGGTGTACCCACGCTGAAGCAGGGCCTGTGCCATGGCTTTTGCGTTCTTCAGGACCTGCTGGCAGTACTGGCGGAAAGCTGGTGAGCTGGCCTGCAAGGGGAGACCATGTCAGTGTGGGGCCTGAGTTGACCCCAGCCCTGAGCCCACTGCCCCAGCACAGACCTGTTTGAGGGCCACAGCCACAGCAGCAATGGCATGGTTGTGGGGGCCCCCCTGCAGTGAGGGGAAAACAGCAAAGTTGATCCTGTCCTCCAGGTCATAGAGCGTCTCCTTGCCTGTCTTCTTATCCACCGAGCGCACGCCTTTGCGGTAAAAGATCAGTCCTGACCTGGTGGCAAGAGAGAGCTGGTATCGCTCCTCCTGTCTGCCTGCCATCACCACCCAGCCAGGGTCTGGTCCGCCGAGCACCATGGTGCAGAGCTGACACCACTGCCACCCTCTCACAAGTCCCTCCCCTGCTCAGCTCTGGCCCCAGAAATGCCACCTCTGCCTCAATGAGAGCAGGCACCCTCCCAGGAAGGAGGCAGCACGACATAGCCTCACCTGGCACCTCGCAGGGTCTTGTGTGTGGTGCTGGTGACCAGGTCTGCGTGCTCAAAGGGCGAAGGGATGGCCTTGGCTGCCACCAGCCCACTGATGTGTGCCATATCTGCCAGCAAGTACGCCTTTACCTCCTCGCACACCTGGGGACAGTGAGAGTCACATGCTGTCCCTGTCCCCTCAGCCATAAGTGGGGTGTGACTGTTCTCAAGCTTGTGTCGCCTAGGAGAGAGCCCATCACCCGCTGCCCTGTACCTTCTTCATGCGAGCATAGTCGATGAGGCGAGCGTATGCACTGGTGCCAGCGATGATGAGACGAGGCCGGAAGAGCCTTGCTGTCATCTCCAGCTGATCGTAGTCAATCAGCCCTGTAGCTGGCTGTGACGGACAGACAAATAGCTTGCCAAGGCACCTGCACCTCCCTGCCCCCAGCTCCAAGCACAGCACATTTGGCTCGCAACCCCCCACGGCACCAGTATGTGGGTTGGGACATAGGGAGGGGAAAGCAAGGTATGGTCTGAGCTGCTCAGACACCTCAGGATCAGCAGCTCAGCCGGCAGACTGTCCCACCCCCCAAGAATCTGCCCCCCTCAGCTCACGTCAAGTTTGTAGGGCATTGATTCAAAGAAGATGGATGTTGCTGAGATTCTCTTGACATCCGACATGTACCCGTGTGTGAGGCTGCAGGGGAAGGCAGAGGTGCAGGATGAGGCTGGGCTCCCCAGGGCACAGCAGGCTCCAGGCTCCCCCACCCCAATACTTACTGGCCCCCATCGGGGAGGTCCAGCCCCATTAGGCGGTCGTGGGGCTGCAGCATGGCTGTGTAGGCTGCAAAGTTGGCTGGAGACCCCGAGTAGGGCTGCACATTGACTCCCCAGCAAGCAGGATCCAGGTCGAACGCCTCCAGAGCCCGCTGCTCACACAGCAGTTCAATCTGGTCCACAACCTCAGCTCCCCCGTAGTACCTGCAGGAGAAGGGAGGCAGCCGGGGGGGGGTGGAAACACAACTTTCTCCTTTCAGCCCCACAGCCTCCCACTCTGCCCCACAGGACAGCTTTGTAGAGAGCTCAGTTGAGAGTGCAAATGGGCACCGCAGAAGTACCCACTCCTGTCCCAGGGCTCCCCTTAAGTCCTGTGGTCCTCCTCTGTAGTCCTGGTGGACAAGTTCAGCATGATCCAGCAATATACCCTTGTGGCCAAAAAGTGCAGTGGCATCCTGGGGTGCCTTAGAAACAGTGGGACCCGCACGTTAAGGGAAGTTCTCCCCCTCCACTCTGCTCTAGGGAGACCACATCTGCAGTACTTGGTCCAGCGCTGGGCTCCCCAGCTCAAGACAGACAAGGAACTGTTAGAGAGAGAGACCATGGGAGGCTAGGAAGATGCTGAGGGGACTGGAGCATCTCTGGCAGGAGGAAAGGCTGAGAGCCCTGGGGCTGCTTAGCCTGAAGAAGAGCAGACCTAGAGGGGAGCTGCTCAATGCTGGTCAAGAGCTAAAGGCTGGGGGCAAGAGGCTGGGGCCAGACTCTGCTCAGTGGTGCCCAGTGACAGTAAAAGGAGTACTGAGAACAAAGTGAAACCCAAGAGGTTGCATCTGAGCATGAGGAAGAACTCATTTCCTATGAAGGCACAGAGCACTGGCCCAGGCTGCCCAGAGAGCTTGTGGAGTTTCCTTCTGCGGAGAGATTCCAAACCCACTTGGAGGGGATCCTGGGCAGCCTGCTCTGGGTGACCCAGCTGGAGTGGGATGGTTGGACAGGATGATCCCCAGAGGTCCCTTCCAACTCCCCACCATGCTGGGATTCTGTGGTTAACCTTTCCTGCAGCCAAATCCCATTTGCAGAAGGACCCCTGATGCCACTGGTGCCCCAGAGCCTGCTCCTCCCTTTACCTCTTGCCAGGGTAGCCCTCCGAGTACTTGTTGTTGAGGCAGGAGCCCAGGGCTTCCAGTGCTGCCCGGCTGCAGAAATTCTGGGGGGAAAAAGGGGTTCAGGGACCGGGCAGCAGAGCTCCCACCTAAGCAGGGGTGCCCCCAGACTGTCACCACCTCTGCCCCAAGTACCCCACACCTCACCTCAGAGGCGATGAGCTCCAGCCCCCGGCACTGCCGATCCTTCTCCTTCTGGACCAGACTCCATATTTCAGGGTCACTCTCAGCCAGACTCTCCTGCCCTGTCCAGCCAGGCACGTGCCCGGTGGCAGCCACCCTGGCGGTGCCATGCTGTGTGCGCTGGCTGCCAGTGGCCACCCGGCCACCACATCGCTGCAGTGCCTGAACAGGAGATGGTGGCTGACAGGCTGCAACCCTGCACAGGTGGGTGCCAGGCCCCTGTACACCCTAAAGCACCCTGGACCAGCAGGTGACAGTGCCAGAAGCAAGACTCTGCTGTTGTGTCACCAGCCACTAATGCCACCCCTCTAGGGTGTGCACGGGGGGATCCCCAAAGTCCCTACAAGGCACATGGGGATGCTCCATAAGCTCCCTGTGGTGCACGGTGGTGCGGGGGGACCCCTGGAACAGCCTCCACCCCCGGCAGCACCGTGCACAACGGCACTGGGGTCCCCTACGGCTCCTCTCAACCCTGGGGGCAGGGAAGGGTCACTGTACCTCCTCACCCCCTTCTTCGCCTTGCAGTCAGTGCCCGGTGCCGGGTGATGTAACCATGGCCGCCCCATTGCATCACCCGCGGGACTACGGTCGCCGGGCAGGGGCCAAGNACCTGGACCGGACACCTCTGACGAGACCCCCGCCGGGGAGGAGCTGCGGACCCCGGGGCCGGAACAAACGGGTACGTAGGGAGCGATCTCCCGAACCCGGGCACAGGGACACCTCGTGGGTACCCGGACCCCTTCTCGGGCACCAGGACCCCCTGCGAGCACCGGAACACCCCGGGCATCAGGAACCCGAACGAGCACCGGTACCCCTACGAGCACCGGGACTCCTCCAGGTACCGGGACACACCCTCCCCCCGGGTACTGAGTCCCTCTACAGGTACCGGAGCCCCAGCCAGGCTCCGGAGCCCCCCTTCCAGCTCAGCAACTCACCTTGCCCAGGCGGAGCGGCCACATCGCGATCCGCGCTTCAACCCGATCCCGGCCGGATCCCGGCCACCGTCCCGGCGCCGCCCCCCCCCGGTCGCGCCGACTCCGCGCGAGCGCTGCCGGGGAGGGGCGGGACCAAGGAGCTGCAAGTTCCGCGGGGGTCGATGGGAAGCTGGAGGTTGAGCGTTGTGGGTTTCCACACATCCCCTTCTCTCCCGCAGGCTGGGGGTACCCCATCCTTGTCTCCCTAACACTCCCATCCCTGCACGCCTCCCAACCCTGACTTTTTGTATCCCCATCCCTTACCACCCCAACACCCCCATCCCTGTGCCCCCGTGCCCTGACACCTGTCCCTCCATACGCCCATCCTTGTCCCCCGGAGTTCCATCCCTGCCCCTCCGTACCCCCAATGGCTGACCTCTCACCCCCCCCATCACTAACCCCATCATACCCCCACCCATCCTTCCATCCCGGGGCAGCTCTGTGGGGGAAGCCAAGATCAGCACACTTCACCACTTTTCCTTTTTTTCCCCCAGTGTTTTTCTTTATTTTCCACTTTTTTTCCATTTTAGTTTTTCTTAAAAAAATAGGAAGAAGGCCCTGCCCGGAGCCGGGGCGGTCCCCAGGGACCCCCAGGTCCCTGACCTCGGCAAGACTCTTCTTCACGGCATGGTGGGGAGAGGCAGACAGCACCGGGAAGGCTGCAAACATGGGTGAGGGGCAGCAAATCTGGGCAGGGTCCTCTGCGGGGGTGGGTAGGGGAGAGGGCTCCATGGGGCAACAGGGTTTTGTTTCGGTGCCCACAATGCTGCCTCAGTGTTGGGGTGTGGGGGGGAGAAGGCTCCAGAATACCTGGCCAGGTGCCCTCGCATACACGTGCACACACGTGTCCACATGCACATGTCTCTTATGGCTGCAGAAAGACAAAAGCCCTCCCCCGGCCGAATACAGGGTGAGGCCTGAGTTCCCTTCAGCACCATGACCAGCTGGCACACAGCAGAACCTCCCAGCTACAACCGTCCCTGTGCCCCTCCCCGAGATGACACATGCCCGGCCAATGCCATTGTGTGAGGCCGTGCCCCTCAACTCACCCACACACCCCTGGGGACACCAGGCCCCAGTGCCTATCCCCCTTGCCCAGCTGCAGTGGTGAGAGTCGGGCCATAGTGGGCATTGGGGCAGGGTCACGCTGTGCCAGCCATTTCCCTCTCCCCACACCCTGCAGGTGCTGCAGTGATAAAGGGGAGGGCCAGTGCAGGGGTGATGGGGGCCATCATGTAGCCAGGATAGGGTGCAAGAGCCCTCAGCCTTCATCCAACTCCTCCCATAGCCATCAGCCAAAGTAGGGGTTGTCATGCTGGAAGTTGTAGTCAGGGCAGACCTTCTGGACCAGCTTGTAGTCGATGCTGAGGAAGGAGATGAAGATGCAGATGACCTTGAAGGGCTTGGCACAAAGCCAGGCTGCATGGCTCTGCGTGTGCTCAGTGAAGCACACCTTAGAGGGGTCATACAGGCACGGCTTGTTCTTCCGTGCCCGGTTGGTCTTCTCATACTCCACATGGCAATTGAAGGCCTTGGCTGGACGCCCCTCTGGCAGGGTGCTCTGCTGTGGGGGTGGGCGAGGCAGTGGGGGCGGGGCTGGCACCAAAACCTCAAAGCCAACTGCCTTGGAGGGGGGCACAATGCTGACCGAGACGTTGCCCAGGCTGGAAGAATTGTGGCGGAAGTAGACGCTGAAGGTCCCATTGATGTGGTCAACAATCTTCCCGGTCACCAGCAGGCTGAACTTCAGTGTCTTGATATTGAAATAGAAGTCACCCCAGCCAAAGATCTTCTTGGTGCGGCTGGACTTCAGTGAGGGCTTACGCCAAGTGTGCGGGCTCAGCAGCTCCCCAGCTGTCTGGTTCTTCTGCCAGTCCCAGGAGCTCCGTGCAGCACCCAAGGGTGTCCCTGCACCCCGGGAGGGTTCAGCTGGAATGAGTCGCCCAGGGTTGAGCACTGGGGGCTTCAGGGTGCCATAGGGGACATCCTTGAGGAGGCCGGAGGTGCCCAACTCCAGGTAGCCCAGGGTCTTGGTGATGTGGCCCCCAGCACACACCGTCTGGGGGAAAGAAGGCATAGGCTGCACAAGCTGTGCCTGCTGCCCCCTTGCTCATCCTCTTGCCCCTCACTCATCCTCCTGCCTGTCCTCATGCACATTTGCATGCCTGTGCACACCTCCTACATCTCTATATCCCTTCTGTGCCCATGCACCCCTCTTGACACTGCACCTCCCTTCGACACCATGTCCACTGTGCCCCCAGCCATGCCCTGAGCCAAGTGTGGCTGTGCTCTGCTCATGTCACCCCCAGCCCCTGCTCAGCCCCCAGGCCGGTCTCAGACACATCCCAGGAGCCAGGGCTGTTTCCAGTACCATCCACATCCCTGTAACAGGAAGCAGAACGCCAAACAATTAATGCCTGTCTGCTCCACTGCTGAGGCCTGTTGAAATGCCGGGGGGTGGCAGGCAGCAGTGTGTACAGAGCTCAGGAGGCACTGGAACCCCACGCTGGCTGCCAGCAAAGCCTAATTGCATTACCCAGTGCCTCTGATCCGCAGCTGAAATCCCAGAGACCCCCACCAGGCTGCATGGCAGCCACTCCACCCTCCATGATAATTGCACTGGGGAGATGCGGCTGAAGAGTGGTGTGCATTGTGTGCACGGGGGGAACACAAGGAATGAGCGGGGACCTCTTGCTCTGCTGGGATTGGGGGCTGGTGTCTTCTGCGTCCTGGTGTGGTAGGGGATTTGCAGCAAAAGCAGAAAAGACAGGCAGCAGAGATGGGTGAAATACCAGAGTGCTGCAAGGTCTCTACACTGGCACAGGGATACCCTCTTGTCCAAAACAGAGCTAGGAACTCTTGGCTAGGGCTCTCACATGATGTGGAGCAGCAGTTCCTTCCCTGGTGTCATGATCAAGGCAGAGAGCTTCAAGGGAGACAGATCTTGCCAATCCGAATGAGCTGGAAGCCCAGTTACAGGGTTGCTGATGGGCACTGGCACGCCAGAACCCTCTGGAGATGTGGTCTGCACTGGAGTGGTACACAGCAGCCCCTGGCCACACCACTTGAGAAAGGGACCCTGTGCACCGAGGGGGCTGGGACCCACCTCATCACATTCCTGAGGTTCCCCATGGCCATGGCTCTGCCTGTCAGGCTGCTGGGACCAACATCGTGCAGCTCAGCAGCGGCGAGCAGAGCCAGCTGGCACTTCAGCCCTGGGACTCCATGTCTGACGCGTCCGTGTCCCTCCCTTGCCTGAGCCCGCCTGCCCCCCTGCTCCCCTGTCCGTCAGCCTGGCTGCTCCTGGCTCTGCACCCGGGGGCCCGGCATGCCCTGCCAGCTGCTCCCGCACGCAGGATGCTGCTCTGTCAGCCCCAGCCTCGTCAATCACTGTCGCCCGCAAGCTGCAGGTGCTCGGGCTGCTCTGGCAGTTTTTGCTCTGCACGACCTGATTCCCGAGGGTGACACAGGGTGGAGGGGAGTGAGGAGGCGAGATGGCGAGCAGACAAACCAGCTAGATGGGCCGAGGGGAAGCAGGAGAGGCTGCGCTCCTGTAGGAAACTGAGATATGTCTCAGTGCTAGATCTGAGCTGATGGGGATGGAGGCAGGGCACGAGATGTGGGTATGGCTCCCGCCTACCATTCCTGGGGTCTCATCCTGGCACCAGTCACCCTGCGGCACTGTCAGAATGGCCCAACACTTTTTCACTCTCTCTTTCCATAACCTCCACGAGGGAGGGCTGAATCCCCCTGGGCTGCTCCTCCACAGCCAAGCAGGTCTGTATGCAAGGACTGGTCTCTGCTGGGCACCTGCCAGGCATGGAGCAGCACCATGGAGGCTGCCTGGGCAGCGGACCCCACACTTGCTTGTTCCTCTCTAGCTGCTGAGCTGGACTATCTGGCCAGGCTGCACACGGCTGTCTGGGGGATCTATTGCCTTATCCCTGTAATGCCGCGTGTGCTGGCCTGAGCCCGTAAATCTCTGGCGTGTGCTCGTTCTCACCCGTGCCACCCGGCAGAAGAGGAACCCCTGGGTCTGTGGGCAGGGAAGGAGGATTTATGGGGTCTTAGGCCAGCCCAGGGAGGAGGAGAAGGCGGTGCAGAATGTGAAGCTGCAGCTGACCATCCCTGCAGCCCCCCACTCCGTTCTGGCTGTCCCCCAGCTCCCTCACCAATCTCTCTTTGAGTGCAGTTGCTGCTTTCGCCCTTATCTATATTTCAACGCAGCTTCAAAGCCGGGTGCCTTCACCAGCTAGGGAGAAAGAGAGTGAGTGCAGATGGAAAGATAAACGGGGGAGGGGGAGTAGGGCAGCCCCTCAGCAATCCCCCTTAAACCAGGAGAGCAGCGTTTTGGGGAGAGGGACACCGTGGCCCCACTAAGACCATTGCTCCCTGTCAGCCCTTACATGCTCCATCACGAATCCGATTCATACATATTCATCAGCCTGGGAGCCCCCTGTCGACCTCCCTCCCCATGATATAAGTCCAGGTGGGTGAGGGGCACCAGTAACCCCTAGCTGGCAGAGGAGCCCTCAAAACATGCCCACGCCCATGGAAAAGGGACAGGGAGCAGCGTAGAGGCTCCAGCCCCCAGGCGCCATGCGCACAGGGGCACATGCTGCCCGAGATCCCCCCACACTAGGAATGATTTCTGGAGGCTTCTCAGCTCTGCACCGGCTTCCCATCCCAGCCAGGGCTGCAAGCCAGGACAACTGACTCCCCTCAGCAGTGCTACATGAGCTGTTGCAGCCCTTCTCCCTCTGCCTCAATTTCCCTTCCCAATTCACCCCCCTCCCATGATAGTGGTGACAGGGATGCAATAGAGATGGGGATGCGATGGCAATTGGAATGTCCATGGGATGGGGAATTGATGAAGACATAGATGCAGTAGGGACAGGAAAGTGACAGAGATAGGCAGTGAAGAGGGAACACAGTGGGGATGGGCACGTACTGGAGAAGCAGGTGCTGACATCAGCTCCCTGCATCCCTGAGGGGTGTGGGTCCTTGGGCCAGGCTTGTGCAGATGAGGATGGGGCAGGATAGTCGCGACCAGGGGCTCTGGGGCACAGACTGGTCAGGGCGCTCCCGGGAAAGAGATGCCCCCTCCCCCAGCCCTTCCAGGCAAGAGGCCAGGCTGGCAGCCTCCCCCAACCCCCAGGTCCCTCCCCAGGAACTGCTGGGGGATCAGGGGGATGAAAGGGAATTGCAGAGCAGAGCAGTAGCTATGGCTGCAGCCAGGGCTATCGATCGTGGCATGAGTATAGTCTGGGGCCGTGGGCAGCATGAGGGCGTGTGTGGGGGGACTTTCACTCCCTCATCCCCTGGAACATCCAAGGATGGCTTCCCTGGCCGGTCGGGAGTGTCAGAGCCTGTGAGCAAGGGGCATGGTAAAGCCCTTTCCACGACAGAGCTGAGGGGAGCCAGGGTCACCTCCCTGCCCCCTACCAGTGCCGTCAGCATTCAGGGCAGGTCCTGCTCACACCTCACATTAAATATTAATGTTTTCACTTTTGAGTGGCTGGGGTGCAGCATGCCCACACAAGCACATGAACCACACAGACACACTTCTCAGCTGTACATGGGGGTGCCAATGCCTCCTGGCTCTGCACTGATGTGTGCAGAGCCCCCTCCATC
The DNA here is from genome assembly GCA_013399015.1 of Galbula dea. NCBI lineage: Eukaryota > Metazoa > Chordata > Aves > Piciformes > Galbulidae > Galbula > Galbula dea. The sequence goes on along the minus strand of VWZX01001804.1, from coordinate 172,299 downwards.
CCTGACCACACCAGAATCTGTCCCCTGGGCCAGAGGAGAGCTAATCTTGGCTCCAGAGCATGCTGGCCTCTGGCTGAGATCTACCACCCATGTGTGCTTTTCTGGTGCTCTTTTCTTACCGTTAAACATGCATGTGCTGCTGCATCCATGCATTACTCCAGCACAACAATATATGGTTTTACTGCTATCCAGCCCCTTCTGCACTTTTTCTGTGTGTGTGTGGAGCTGTGCAGGGCTGTCATGTCATGCAGGCACCTGTGTCTTGCTCCACGTGTGCACAAGCACAAGGCAAGGATGCTGGGGGTGACTGCGGAGGGACTGGGAAGGCTCTTGGTGCCGGCATCAATTTGGCTTGTCAGGACCAGCAGTGATGGCCACTCACATTCCATTTGCTGGCAGGGCCAAACACTGTCAGCTGCTCCCTCGAGACCCCTGGTCACCTTGGCAGAGGGGAGTGGATCTGCAAGGAGGGGTAGGTGGACTAGCTGCCCCAGTGTGGGCTGTGATGAGCTCCCAGCACCCCAAGAACAAGGCCACTGCTAACGGGGTACCAGCTCAAAGCCAAAGAGCCCCTGCCTGTGCCAAAAGCAGAGCACCCATGACAACCCTCACCAATGGCCCTATCCCCCAGCTTGTCTTCTGCACCTTACTCTGCGGTGACACCCACCTGGGTGGGGGGCAGTGATAGAGCAGGCACTGATCTTTTTGATGGGAGTCTCCAGCTCTCCCCATAGGCACAGTGTCTAGCCGATCTCTCCCCTATCACCCCACTGCCTTCGTTAGTGCAAGGAGATTAATTGGAAGTGGTGAGAGACAATCCCCATGAGCCTGCTCCCTCCTAGCACAGTGCAGCTCAGGGCGGTGTGGCATTTCCAAAGGTTAGCAGCAAACAAGGTGCCTCTGACAGCTCCCATTTATCTCGCTGGCGCCACGCGGGTGCTAATGCAGTGGCAGGGTGACGCGGTGCAGGGTGGGCTCTGCTGGGCTGTGGGCAAGGACCCAAGCAGACGCCCAAGCGTGCTGAAGCGTGCAATGTGCGTCTGCACAATGGCATGTGGGCAAGAGTGCAGAGCGAGCTCCAGGTGTGCATGCTACCATGTCTGTCCTGAGATGAGGTGTTGACACAGAAACTGGGGCTCCTCCTGAGGATGTTCTGTCAAGAGAAGTTGTGACGAGACCCCATACTCCCAGACAGGATCAGCATTCCTTCAGACCCAACCTCCATTCTCCCTGCTCTGCTCTCCCTTCCCACGTCTTCCTCCCATCCCTTCTTTGTAAGAGCTGCTGCATTTCCAGTCCCACCCGCTTGGGCAGTGAAAAAGGGACTGGGGCTGCAATAGGGAGAGGGCAGGAGGGCAAGAAGGATGTGTGAGAGTAGGCACACCACAGATGCAGGCGTGCATCAAGATCACCTGGTGCCTGCCTGGCACAGTGTGCACCTGCAACAAGCATGCAAGTGAGTGTGACAAATGTCTGTGGTTTGCTCACAAACACATGCACTGCTCTGCATGCAGCTGAATGTGCACGGATAGCTTCAGGTGTCTTGCGCGTTCCTGCGCATATGGCTGTGTCCATACATGCACAGTTACACAGATACATGAAGCACGTGTGCCTTTGCAGGGGAGCTGCTGTTCCTTTGTATATTCATACACCCTGAGATGGACACCTTCCTGTGCTTCCTGCACCAGGACATGTTGGGGTATGGCCATGTCTCTGCTTCTGCCTCTGCCCCACTCCGTGTTGCAAGCACAGATGGGGTAGAAAGTGTGCGAACAGGGTGCAAAAAGTGCAGAGCCTTCATCTCAGCCTCACAAGGGCAAGAGGAGACACCTAGCTGGCTCTTCTCAGTAGCCACTCCTGTGTCCCACTGACTCCCAGCTCAAAGACACTTGAAAGCCCATCCCTGGTCAGCAGCCCCACAGCAAGCACCCAGACAGTGGAGCTGGCTCTGCTCAGTGCCCCCAAGCACCCTTGCCAGCACAGGCTCTGCCATGCATAACACTGTGCAGGCAGTGGCTTGCGCCACAGCCAGACTCTCCCACTGTCCATGTCCTCCTCACCTTGCATTCCCCCACAGCTACTCGGCCCTCCTCTTCCTGGCCAGGAACCCCCACTGAGCACAGCCAGTAGCACTAGCTTCCCCACTTACCCCTACACAACGGGGTGGGATGTGTGGTGGGGCAAAAAGAGTGTCTGGTTTGGGGGATGCTGAACCTGCCCCAGTGCCAGGCACTGAGGGGTCGAGCAGGTGACAGATGCACCATATGCATGGCCACCCTGCCACACACACACGCAGTCATGGTGACAGCCTGACAAATCCTGCCCTAGAGGTGAGCTCAGCATGACCACTCAAAGGCCTCTGCAGTCTTTCCTCTGCCTCTTCAGTGCCACCGCCACAACCATCCGAGGTTTGCATGCACCTGAAGGTACCATAGCAGGCAGGCAGCTGCAGAACCCCAGCACCAGGGCAGGCAAACCCAGCACCAGGATGGGTGAACCCAGCATCGTGACGTCCTCAGCGAGGGCAGAGCTCAAATGAGCTCGCCAAAACCAAATCGACCACTGGGACATCACAGTGCTACGAGGCTGCTGGAGCTCCCGGCACCCACCTGCAGGAGCCACACTGGAATCATGCTCCCGGTGACACCCCTATCTGGAGCGACACTTGCGCAAGGGCCAGGGAGCATGACCTGCACGGGGCTGTGAGGAACCAGCTTCCCACAGATGCCTTTGCCTTCATCCCCTAAACAGACCCCCTCGCTCTTCATAGGCGGAAAAAATATGCAAATGCTGTGGCTTTATTAACGCGCTCGGCACGCGCTGGCTAATAAATATTTCATAGCCCGAGTAAGACTTTTTTTTTCTCCCTCCTCCTTTCTTTCGTTTTGGTTCCTTTTCCCTGTCACTCGTTTCCTGCCTTTTCTTTTCTCAGCCGTGTTTTATTTATTTATTACTTTTAAGGGCTTCACGGTGAGACAGGAGCTGGTAGGTGGCTGGGGGAAGAGCAGGGAAAAATGTGCATCCCCAATCTCTCCCCCCACGGGTGAAAATGAAAAGTACTGTTAAGAGCAAAGGAAAAAGATAATAGAAGGGAGGAGACAGCACCAGGCAAAGGATGCAGGGCTTGTGTGACTCATTGGACTCAAGGAAGAAAAGAGAATGAATGAGCAAATGAGGAGCTAAATGGAGCGGGAAGGGGGAGAGAGGTTGTCAGGCAAGGGGGCATGGGGGCGGCAAGAGGGACAGGAACCACGGGCTAATGGGCTCAGGGGAAACGAATCCTGCTTTGCCCAGGCAGTGCACTGGCAGCATCCCCAGCGCCAGCTGGAGATCAACACCCAGCTCAGCTTGGCTGGTGGGACCTGCATGGGGGTGGGTGGCAAGGGTTGGCGGATACTGGGCAGAGGGTCAGTCTGCTCCCTTCCTGTACAGTGCCAGGGCTGCCCCTCGGCCAAGCTTCTCTCACTCAGGAGCAGGCAGACATGGGCAGCTCACACAGATGGACGTCGCATGGGAAAACAGGCAGAGCTGGCAGGGACATTCCTGCATCCCCAGCAGCCAGGGATGCCTAGCCAGGACCTCACTTCCTCCCACCTCAGTGCTTGCAGTTCTGCCTCAGTTTCCCCACAGCAGGGCAGACTCTGGCTTGCCTCTATCTCTCCATATCTGCCCTGGCTCTTTGGCAGGCAAGGTCTTTCCAGGGGGTGCAGAGAGGTGACAGCTTCCCCCGAGCCCACTCCCAAAGCAAGCCCCGAGGGACGCAGCCCCCACCTCCTCCCTCTCCTCCCCCTCCTCGCCTCACCATTTCACTTTATTATTGCAATAAATGTAGCCATAAAAGTGGCAGGTATCGGCGTGCGAGGAGATCGCTTCTCCTGAGCTATGGAAATGTAATTTCGAGTGTGCCCGGGAAATTTTATAAGATCGTATCAGGTGGGATCATAAATTGCATTTCCAGACCCCCACCCCGGCCCTGCACCACATGCCCCCCCCTTCTTCCTCCCCCAGGAGCCAGAGCCAGAGCGAAGGTCACCACAGAGAGGGGTAAATGTGGGGCCGTCCCCAGGGACCCTATCCCTATCCTCCTCTCCTAGCACTGCACCCCCCCCGCTGCCCCCATCCTCACCACCTCCGGCACATTCCCAGGACCAGCAAGGATTGATTCTCACCAGGAGAAGGAAGGGAGGAGCAGCAACAGGGACACAGGTGTCCTCCACATCCCTCCCAGCAGCAGATGCTGTTTAAAACCCTCTGAGAGACCCAGAGGTTCAGGGGACCCTCAAAGGCATCACTGGGGTCATAGCTCCCCTCCAGCTGTACCAACCTGGGGTCACAAGGACTGTGCCCCACTGCACCCAGGCATGGGATTAGGGGATAAGGAGTCACTGCAGCCTACCATCTTCTGGGAGCCCCTCGTGACCCAGGGCCAGATTCAGGCCTGCCTTGCATGCATGACCCTGCCCAAGACTCCCAGTCCCAAGAAGGTGCCAGCGAAGCAGTGTAAAGCCAAGGACAGAAGATCTTCTCCCAGAGCTGCAGAGGACAGAGCAGAGAATGAGGGGGTCTTTGCCCACTCTGACACCCACCTAGCTGCTGGGACAGGCATGGGGGCCAAACGGGGTCCGTGCCAAGCACTGGCACTGGGCTGAGCAACCTGTGATGGCCTGGGTGTACAGCAGCCAGCCCCAGTCTGAGCAACAGGGTCTAATGGGGATTTATTTGGGGAGAGGTAAATGAATCCGGCAGTGAGCGCAGGGCCCCGCAGGCTCTTTGCAGTTGATCATTTCTGCAGGCTGGGCGCTCATTTCCACAATGACTTTCCTTTTGCAACAGCGATCAGGAAAAAAGGCAGGGAGGGGGGACCACAGGCCCAGGGACGTGATTATTTCTTTAGTAGCAATCCAGGCGGATGGAGAGGAAGCTTCATCTTTCCTGGGCCATTTACCTTCAGAGCCCGAGCACAAAGGCTGAGCCAGGCAGCTCTTCAGTGATACTGGAGCTTGGACACGGCAGGCAGGAGGGAAGTGGAGAGTTCAGGTGCCAGGGTCTCAACACAGTACTGCCCCATGTTTGGGCCACTGGATGGGACTTTGGCTACGGATGCGGGAAGGGGGGCAAAAGTCATTAAGCTAGGAGTGTTAATTGGCACCTATATGATTAGCAGTGCGTCGACAAGCACCCAGCTTTACAGCTATCCCAGCTCCGGCCACCTCCTCCCAGGCCCCCTGCCACTGCCCAGCAGAAAACTGGTGATTAAAAACAAGGAGGGGGGAAAGCAATAAAGCAGGTCCCAGATTCCAGCCAGAATAATGCAGTGGCAGAGCAGGAATGGGTCTGGCCAGGGGTCGCCCAGGGGTTCCTCCCCTTCCCAGCTGCTGCTCCCCCACTTTGGTGGGAGGCTGAGCCTTGCCACGCTCCAGGCTCCAGCCTTATTGAATCTCCCAGCTCAGGGTGCAAAGGGCACCAGAGGGAAGAGTTATTAAAAAAAGGGAAATGAGTCGCCTGGAAACCTTCTTTTGGAATAACAGTGTGTGTTTGTTTGGCGATAGATTAGCTCAGCCATGCTGAGCACACAGCACCCAGCCGCAACGCTGGTCAGCTCGTGAGATCCGCAGGAACCTAGAGAGGGGGGACACACGGAGCCACTCCCTGGGCCCTGTCTGGCACCACCTCTGCAGCTCTGTGCCTGGCAGGACCCTTGGCCAGAATGGGGCTGGGAGAGCTGCACCACCACCCAAACCCCATTTACACCTGGCCCCAAATTGGTTGTATGGCTCTGAGACATTAAACAGTTACATTCTCCCCATTAATGGGAGTGGGGGGAGAGGTGGATGGTGAACAGGAGTGTCCTTGCACCAAAAGGGCTGGCAGCATCTGCTTAAGAGCAAAGCCATCTGTCAGCCAACAACCCAGTAGATGTGTGACAGCCCTTGGGTGACAGCAGGGGAAGGAGGATGAAGAAGGGTGAGCTTCCTGGAGCCTAGCATCCCATGCCACCAGCCTCCTGCTGGCACGGCCACCAGCGCTGCAAGGCAAGATTTTCCTGGGAAGGGTTAATCGAGGAAGGAAAAACTGCCAGCAACACTCCAGGTGCCTCAAAGACACCCACTACTATCTCACCTCCCCAAGGAAGGAAAGCAAGGCACGGTGCTGAGGAGACATATTCCTGCAGAGGCACAGGCAGGCAGTGGGGCTGGAGCTGGGGCGGAAAAACATAGTCTCCAGAGCTACAAGCTCTCACACCCTGCTCTCCTCCCAGGCAGTTTGGCTGCACCCTGGTCTGGAATGGTCACTCCTGCCTGCTCTGGGATCAGTGGCACAGAGCCCCTCTTCACTGATGGCTCTTGTTTAGCACCTGGTGTGGGTCACGCTGGCACCTGGGCATTAGGGACCATGGGGCCAAGGCTGACCTCTGCCTCTTGGGAAGGCCAGGATGTTGCTGGCCAGGAACTGCCCTTCCTCTGCAAAATGATAGCCACCCCTTTGAACCTAAGGATGGAGCTGTGTCCAGCCAGCCCCAGCCCAGCCTGCCTCAGCTCTGGACTGCTCTCATTGCTCCTGGGTGTGCCTGGGGGGCTGAACGGGACCCAAATCAAGGGGAAGCCAGACCAGACCTACAATGAAGGACGCCAAGATTTAATGCTCAATGCACAGAAAAATATCTAATGCATAACCATAAAACAGCAGCCTGGGGTAGGCTGAGGCAGGGTGATTGTCTGGGGGGAGCATGGGGCAGCAGCTCTACTGCCTGCCCAAAGTGCTGCCATCTCCAGCCTAGGCACCGGGAAAGAGAAGGTGAACCCCAGGCAGCAGCAGCAGCAGTGGTGGAGGGTGAGAGTCCGAGGGTAGATGACCTACAGCCAGCATCTGCTGGGCCCCGAGAGCTTGTCCATCCCAGCAGGGAGACGAACACCCACCAACGCCCATACAGCAGGGACAACTGGCAAACACACGGTGTGGCAGGGAGCAGGGAGGACACCCGGGGGTCTGTTCTTCAGTCTCACAAACACCCACCCAGGGGCAACAGCACTCGCTATGCAGCCAGTGCTGTGGCCACATCTGACTCTTGGCTCATTGCTCCCACCACAATCCTGGCAGGACGCAGTACTGGGGAGCTCTGGTCCAGTGCAGCAACTGGGGCCAAGGGGAGTCAGCAGGGACCCCTCCACGCGATTGGCTGCCTCCTGTCTCCTGGGAGGGGGTGGGAATGGTTCTCCCCAACAGGCCCAGAGGACTGAAAGGGAGGAACAGCTCCAGGTCCCTTCTCCTGCAGGGCCCACGCCAAGAACCCATTGACCTGTCCTGGCCCCCCACCACAGAGGGGTTGGAGTCCCTGTCTCTGCCAGCATCACCCGGGGCTATTCCCCCACCCGGGGCCCCAGGACAGGTCCTTTACCCCTCGATTGTAAGCCTCCACCTCACCCCCATCAGCGATGCCTGCATGGGCAGGGAGGGGGACAGGGGCAGCGCCCTGCTCCTGATTCCATGAAAACAAACCCATTTGTCTTGAAGCAGCTCCAGCACCGACAGATGCTCTGTGTTAGATGGACACGGGGAGGAAGGGGGGGGGTCACGCAGAGCCACCCCCGTACATAGGCACACATACATCTATCTATCTGTCTCTATACACACCGAGAGGAGCATGCCAGAGAGAGACAAGTTGGAAGAGCCTTCGCCTGGGGGGGCTAGGGGGTCCCTGATGTGCATCCAATTCCCGAAAGGGAATTGACTCGTTTGATTTTATTCATGAAACATAGAAAGTAAAAATGGAGTGTCAGGAAATCAGATCTGCTGGGTGATGAGCCTGGCCCCCCTTCGGCAGGGCTTGGTGGGGGGGGCACAGATCCCCTCATTGATGACCACCTAGATGCTGACACCAGATGCAGCTTGCAGCCCCCAACCCTGTCAGCTCCCACAGCGGGAAAAAAATGTCGGTGGGCTCCAAGAGGAGGTGGCAGAGGTGAGGGGACATGAAAGGATGAGTGGCCTTGGGAAACATTTATTACCTTGGGACCGGAGGACATGACGGGGAGGGCTCAGGAGGGTCTGTGTGTGTGTGTGTCTCTGCATCTGTAGCCGCTCCTCTCTCCAGAGAGATGAAGGGGCAAGAACAGGCGAAGCCCCCCATCTGACTGGGCAAGGTCAAGCCTGTCCTGGGCTAAATGCCCAGTGCGCCCACACCCTGGTTGAAGGGGCACCTTGGTGAAGCAAGGAGCTGCCCCCAAGACAGAGGCGAAGGCCATGCCAGAAGGGAGCTGAGCCTGCACCAAGTCAGGAAAGGGACAAGGCGTCACCTCTGCAGGTGGTTTCAGTGCTCACAACCTTGGAGAAAGCAGGGAAAAAGCTAGAAAAAAAGCTCTGTCGCCCCAGCTCGGCTCGAGCTGTACCTGCCCCCCCCCCCCTCGAATCCCCTGGCACAGCTAGATGGAGGGGGCTCACACAAGCCTCTCCCCCACAACTCCTGAAGGCCCCCTCCTGCTACTCCCACTCGCAGGTGCGATGCAGGTACTGGGTGCAGGGTGCAAGACAAGTGCCCCGGGACCACCCAGGAGCCCCAGACCCCCACGCACACGTCTTGCTGCCCCCTCCTCCCCATCTGCCAGACGGCGCCTTCCACCCTCTCCAGCCGGGGGTGGGCTCCTCGCAACCGCGGCAGTACCGGGGCTGCACCGGTGGTGGGACCTCCCGCTGCTCCCTCCGCCCCATGGCCCCCCCCCCGGCCACCAGCCCGGTGACCTAGCGCGGTCCGGGACAGCTCCGAG
>VWZX01001804.1:70981-162791 GCA_013399015.1 Galbula dea | reverse complement strand
GGGGGGTGGGAAGAAACAAACCTATCCATCTCCATCCTGCTCCTGGAAAGGGAGTCTCCTGCTGCTGTGCCTCCCTAGTCGAGTATTTTGGCTCCCCCAAATACTCCAGCAGAGAAGCGGAACCATCCCTTTGGGGGTCTTTGTGTGACAGACCCCAGGCCCTGTGCACACACCAAAGGCCAAAACCAAAGACTCAGACCCCCTAGGGTGTGCAAATACCCTCATGCCCCTACCCCCAAGACACATAACACACCCCAGGCTGCGTGACCTGCATCACCTGCATGTACACATGCGTGTGCTGATCTCTCCAGCCTGGTGATGGGCCCCTCTCAGGGGAGGGTGTATCTGATGAGCATCCTCATACCTCCCCTAGCTTGGCAGAGACCCCTCCCCAACACCATCAATTTATTGTTATCACTATTATCGTTACTGTTATTGCTATTATTACCCAGCCACCTTCCTGGGAAGCTACTGGCTGTCAGCAGGACTGGGGGCAAGCACGGTCTAGGAGGAGGGCATTGCAGAACCCACAGCTGTGTGGAGACAGAATGAATAAAAGGTAAAGGAGAAACAAGCAATGGAACGGGAGAGAAATGAGGAGAGCCAGGAGGAAAGGAGAGGGCAGTGTGACACAGAGCAGGGGATCCAGGACTCCTGTTACTGCGAGGCCAGGCCCATCCCAGCCCCATCCCATCCCCACAGCAGGACTAGGCAGGGTGGATCCACCTGTGCCAGCACACAGCCACAGCACTGCTGTGCTGCCAGGGTCTGGGGTCTGCAGCCAGGGTGCAGGTTTCCCCCATCCCCCTAGGAAGGTCCTTTCAACCTGTGTCTTGATGCTGCTGTGGTGCCAGCATGGTGCCAATGCTACCAGCTGGTGTGAGACCCACTGCTAGCCCCACGGCTGTGCTTTCACTCCTCCCCAGCTCCTCACTTGCCATGCTGTCAGGATTCTCCATGCCCAGCCCAGCCAGGATCATACTGCAGTCCCCCCCAGAGACAGTGCTGGCTGCCCCCCCAGGGGCTGCATTCACTCCATTTGCCTCAGAGCCATAGAGGGAATGGGGCAGCAGAACCCTGGCTGGGACCTATCGAGGGCCAACCTCTGTACCAACTCCACCTCTGCAGCTGGGGCCTCACCCTATATCACTGGAGCAAATTCCTGGGGGGGTGTTTCTGGTGTCCCTGATCGTCTCACCAAAGAGCAAAGGGATATGGGGCTTCAAGAGGTCCAGGGGAGCCCTGGAACTACCCCTCCCATACAATTAACAGCCCAATGGCCTAAGACCTGCGAGGGCAAAGGATGGTGGGGGAAACAAGGGAAGGTTTAAAAAAAATACAACCGACTGAAGAAAAAGGAAGAGAAAAAGGGGGAGGGGGGAGAGGGGACAAGGAGACAAAAAGCCTCTAGAGGAGATATAAGAAACCGATAAGTGAACAAAGAGCGGGTATTGAAATAGATCTGAGGCCGTGCCGCGCTCGCACCGGATCGCTTTGCTGAAGGGTTTGAGGGTTTTCAAAGGCAACAGCCACACCCTCAGCACGACGCTGGCAGGGGCTGGAGGGCTGGTGCAGAGACGGAGGCTGGCATAGAGGGGGCTGAAGGCTGACCCACTCCACCGAGCTGCAGGCTGGTCCCGCCACGGCCCTGGGCTCCCCTCACAACCTGCACCCAGCTCTGCAGCCAGGTTCTCTGCACATGGCAAGGTAGAGCGTGGCTGGGTGTGGCTGCTGGCCTGAGGGTTTGATGCCCAGCACACGCCAGCCTTCACCCCGTCCCGCTCGGCTCGAACCACCGGCACGGCCGTGAGCCCCCGGCCCCTACCCTCTAGCTACCACCACCGGCGGAGGGGTGTGGGTGGTCCCTCCCGAGCCCCCTGCCCTCAGCTCCCACTACTACTCTGGCTCTCCTGGCCCCGTGCCCAGGGCTTTGTGGAGCGGAGGGACGACTGTGGCCAGGGTGAGGAGCAGTGGGGTGGGGGCACACAAGTGGTCATCGGGGAGGGGACAGAGGTCGAGTAAGCGACCCCCGGACGGCCCCCCACCCCCCACCCCCTCCGCGAGAGACTACGCGAAGGGGCCCTGCGCCGGTGCACACGGAGTGGGGGGGGAACAGGAGGGGACGCGGAGGGGGCTCGTGGGGAGCACAAGAAAGTGTTGGGGACACACCGGGGGGCACATGGGGCGATGGAGACAGGGAGGGGGCAGACGAAGGGGGTCGTCCATGGGGTGGCTCCGTTCTCGAGGGCGGCGGCGCCACCTGGTGGCGGCTACCAGGAGTGCGCGCGCCACCGGTGCCCAGTGCCAGGGGTCGGTTTCCAGTGCTCAACGGCCGATGCTTGATGCTCAGTGGCCAATACTCAACGCTTAATGTCCAGAGCCAGTGCTCAGTGCTCAGTCAATCACTAGCCGGTGCCCAGCACTCAATGCCCTGGGCTTCAGGGATGTTTTTGCTGGGAAGGAAAGAACTGCAGCAGCTAGGAGTGCCCCGGGGCAGCTAGCAGCACGGGGCCGTCGCACACGTGTGCATGCACACACAGACGGAGAGCACATCCACTGTCAGGGACGCTGCACCCCAGCAGCATAACACCCACCAGCATGCTCCAGCTCTCTTCACTGCTCCCAGCCCAGGGTCCCACACAGAAAACCCTGTACCTCACCCTGCACACACCCAGGGCAGACGGTGGGATCCTCCTGCCTTATACCTCCTCATCATGGCACCCTTCTCACTGCCCCCCAGGCCAGAACCTGTGGGCTTCGAAGGTGTCAGGGTTGTGATGCCCAGTGACCTGGGACCCAACTGGCACTGGTGCCTACGCTGCCCTCCCCCAGCTCCCCACAACATCCTCCCATCAACCAGCAGCCTGCAGTTCAGTTTTTAAAAATTTTATTTATAACAATATCTGTTTTGTTTAGTTGTAAAGTAATCCAGCAAAAATTATTAAAACATTTCCCCCCAATAAAAGGATGGGGTTGCCCCCCACCCTCCCCTCACATGCGTTCCTTTATTTCTACTATAAAAGCCAAGGCATTGCTGGGGAGGGAGGGGTTGTTTTTTTTTTCCTGTTAAAAAATGTGCATGTTGGAGAGCAGGTGAGGTGCAGGCGACAAGCCAGAGCGAGGGGCCATAGGGTCAGGCCCGCAAAGGGACCCTCCGCACCCCTCTGGGGCTGAAGGGGGAGGAGGGGGCTTCGTCCCTGTCCCCTGTAACAGTCGGGCAGAGAATGGCAGGGAGGGAGGGGGGATCAGAGTGGAAAGGGGGGCCCAGGAAGATTTGCAGAGGCCAAGCTGCAGAAGAGGGAACATAGGGAGCAGCAGATTTCAGGGAAAGGAAATGGGGTCCCCAGAGAGGGGAGCTGCAGGGGCCTGGGGAGGCTGGAGCTGAGAGCTGGGGCATGTGCGGCCCCCACTCTGCCACCCTCCTGCCTCTGCCCCATAAAGCCGTAACCCCAGTTCTCTGTCAGCCCTGGCGCATCCTGGCACACCAACCGCGGCACTGTCCCTGCTCTGGAACACTGGTTTGTTCCGTGGGAGGGGGGGCCCAATGTAAAGAGATTTAAAATAAACCAAAGCCAGATCTGGCAATGAGAGGCACTGAGGCCTGGTACTGGGGAATATACAGGTAATAATACTGCTCACATAGAAAAGTAATAATCCTTCATTTGTACATTTATACAGTGGCTCTTGGCTCCCCCAGCCCCGCCTGCCCCCTGCAATGAGTGTCTGTGCCAGGCCTGGGCACGCTGCCTGGTGACCCTTCGCTCCTTTCCTGCCCCTATGCCAGGGGGTCTGCCAGATCCTCATCTGCACCCCGTGACAGCAGCTCCCGCTTCTCGTCCGTGCTGGCCAGCGAGTTGCGGCTATTGTGGGCGCCCATGTACAGCGTGGCATAGACAGGGTTGGTGAAGTTGGTGGGCTGCGGAGAGGGAGAAGCGGGTGGGAGGGGGCACAGGCACCTCTCTCCCCAGCAGAGCAGTCCCCTGAGGCATCCCTTGCCCCAGAGTGCCTCAGTGAGCACTCACACCAACCACAACCTCCTCCTGGTACAGCACTACTGACCCCGCAGATGCCGCTGTACCTCCCCACAGCCTCCAGCCCTGAAGCCTTTCCAACCCCTTGGAGCCTGGCCCCAACAGTACTGCAGTGACAGGCCCGCTGCTTTGGCACGTGCCCCCTCTGCATACCCGCTTTGGGCTGGACCCCATGCAGCACTTCCGTGCCATGACAACCCCACTCCTCACCTTGTCGGGGTCCAGGGCAAAGTCTGCATCCAGCAGCTCCCCCACGTCATCGTCAGGCTCTCCCTCATACATTTTGTAGGTGGGGTTCCCAATCTCCACATTCATGGCACCATTGGTCATACGCTGGTGCTGGAAGCCTTTGGCACTGGGTAGGGGGTGAGATGGAGAGTCAGTGCCAGCAACATGGGCTGCAGTCCCTACCCCACCAGCAGTCCTGCTTGTTTGACCCACACAACCAAGGCGTTCAAGCCCTGCAGAGTGGGTTTCCATCCTGGCTGGGCAACGTTCCCTCGCAGCCCCAACAGCCCTAACTCACCCTTTAATCCTCCACTTGTACCAGACAAAAGCCACCACAGTGAGGAGGATGAGCAGCAGCAGGATGGGGATGATGATGGAAGCTGTTCCTGTGGAGGAGAGGTGCAAATAAAGTCAGCCCTACATGCCCCATGACCCGGGTAGCAGTGGGTCCAGCCCTGCCCTATGGGAAAGGACCTATTCCATTTCCATCAAAGAACAGGGTTCAGGAATTGCAGGGGGGCACTGGGCAGCCCTGGCTTCACATGCCCCTAACCTCTTGGTTTGGTGCCGGGCCCCACAGTGCCCCTGGGGATACGTACGGCTGCTCTGCTGCTCGCTGAGGATGAAGTCCTCACAGCGCATCCCTGTCATCCCCACAGGGCACCTAAGAGTGCAGGGAGAGCACTGGGATTAGCGGAGGTATGCAAGGGAGAGGTAGGACACAGACCTGGGGATCGGGGACAGGGGGGCACACAGATCGGGGTCAGTCAGTGCTCCCCCTGCCTGGGAGACAAGTAGCCTGCCTGTAGCCTGCCCCATCCCTGCAGCCCCCAGGTGCACTTACAGACACTCGGGCAGCTGTGTCTTGTCGCTAATGGAGCAGGTCCCACCATGGAGGCAGTAGCTGTCGCAGGTCAGGCAGCTGGGTGCTATCTTGCCGTCTGGGCAGCTGTGGGGCAGAAAGGATCAGGAACACATGTACCCTCAGCCTGCCTGTGCCCTCCACCCAGCACACGGGACTCTGCTCATCTCAGGTTATCCTGCTGGCATGGCTCACAGCTACGGGGACATCAGGATGGGAACAAACACCTCCATCGCCTCCTCCCACAGCCCCGAGTCTCCCAGATTCCTTAGCTGCCCTGAGTTGCTGACCCATCATCTCTTAGCTGTGGCAGAGCCTCAGTGACCTGGCCACAGGGACACAGGTTTTGTCTTGGATTTTGTCTTGGGTCCTTGTACCCACCATGCCCTCTTACTCCCTCGAGTTTCATGGCCCTGGCACCTACATGCAGGAGACTTCTCCACTCTGCTTGTTGATGCTGCATGTGCCTTCCTGGCACCGAGAGCATTTGTTGTCCTGGCACTGGGTGCCCTCAAATTGCGGAGGGCAGCGGCACTGCTTCGCACCACTGGCTGTCATCTGGCAGATACCCTCATTCTCGCAGTAGTCGAAGCACTGCCCTGCAGAGGACAGAGGGGTCAGAGTAGGGAGCTCCACACCAGTCTCTCAGACTGCTAGTCCCTTGAAAGGGCTGCTCATGGCCTCAGATCCCCATGGAGTACTACAATACCTGGAGTCCACAAACAGCATCCCCCAAAAGAGTGGGACCTGTCAAATGAGGTCCCAAGGAGCATCCCCCTGAAGAGGGGGACCAAGCAGTCTGATCTCCCTGGTGCTGTCCCCAGAGATGCCCAAGAAGCATTCCCCAAAAAAGTGGGACCCAGCAGTCCGACCTCCCTCGTGCTGTCCAAGCCCTCTTTCCCATGGGCAGGTGGCACTCACGGTACTGGCAGCGGTCGCCAATGAATGTAGGCAGACAGCGGCAGTTGGGCTGGTTGCCCTGGTTGACAGTGCAGCTGCCGTTGTTCAGGCAATAGTCAGTGCACACTTGCTGGTTGCAGCGGGGCCCAGTGAAGCCAGTGGGGCAGCGGCAGGTCGGCATGCCTAAGAACAAGAGCTGTTAGCATGCTCCCCATCTGTCCATCCACCTGCCCAGCCCCAGACTCCAAGCTTATCCCTGACAGCCTCACCTGAGGGGGACGCAGCACACGTGCCCCCATTCTGGCAGTAGTCCCAGCACTGGTCGATCTGGCACTTCTCGCCATTGTAGCGTGGCTGGCAGCGGCACTTGGCCTGTTTGCGGGCATTGAGGAAGCAGCTGCCGCCATTCAGGCAGACCAGGTCACAGGTATCGGTGGTAGGCACTGGGAGGAAGGGATGGATGGAGGTGAGTAGGACAGTGCCAGGCAGGATATCCACCCCCACCCCTGCCCCAGACCACCTACCAACAGGAGAGACAGTGGGTGATGGAATGACCACACAGGTGCCGTTGTCCAGGCGCTTGCCATTGGGGCAGGTGCAGACAGGGCCACTGGGGCTGAGCAAGCAGAGCCACTCACACTTCTTGCGGTCACAAGGGTTGGTCACTGCCCAGAAGGGACAACGCTGGGTGACTGACAGTCCTCCTGGCAAATGACTAACACCCAACAGCTTCCGGATATCCCCCACAGCTGCCCAAGCCCTGTGCTCAGCTTGCCACTGCAGCAGGCTGTCTCCCTCCCTGCTAGCTCCCCCTGCTCTGCCCATCCAGATGCTCCCCACTTTGGGCAGGGAAGTTGCGTGGCCTCAAGCTCTGCTAGTGCTCCCACTGCCATCTGGCAACCCACACCAGAGATCAGCACCTCTCTGCCACCCCAGGAGCAGGCTAGGGGTCCCTGGCCTGGCACGCACCCTCCGGTTGCTTGTACTGGTGGTAGAGCACAACGTCAGTGGCATGGTTAAGGCCAGATGTCAGGTTAGTGACAGCTTTGTGCCCAAACTTGTGGATCTTGAAGATGCGATTGTTGATGTAGGTAACACCGTAGATGTAGTCCTCAAAGATGTCAATGCTGAAGGGATGGCTCAGCCCTGGGGAAGGGAAGAGGCTGACATGCAGGCAGCAGCTGCACAGCATGGCACAGTCAACTGCTTGCTGCCATGGGCAGGGCTGATGACGGATCCTGGATGGTTTTGAGGCTTAGGTCCTCCCACCCTGTATGAGGGGATAGTGCTGGGGGGACAGCAGTGCCAGTGGGTTCTGGTCCTTCTGTGGAGCATTTAACAAGGCAAACCTGCCCTCAATGCCATCTGTGGAGCATCCCTGGCTCAGCATAGGGGTCTGCTCTGAGCACACACAGGCCAGGGCCACAGGGAGCTGGGCTGGGCTGGGACCACACCCCAGGGACATCACTCCTCTGGCAGGTCCCTTTCCTCCCCACTGGATCTCAGGTGCTGCTCACCCTTCTTGTTGTCGATTGCCACAACAGGGTCAGTGCCATTGAGCCGGATGCTGCCGATGACGGAGAGCTTGGCATCAGCCCAGTACAGACGCTCATTGTGGTAGTCCACAGCCAGGCCTGAGGGGACACACCCCCCCAGTGAGGTACAGGCCCCCAGGCCACCCTGAGCCCCTCCCAACAAAGTGACCAACAGAGCAGCCCTGCCACCAGCCCACCACAGACCTCCCACAGGGCTCAGAGTTCCCAGGCTGAGCTTCCTCAATGCAAGCAGGTTAGACATTCCTCCTGTCAAGGCTCTCACCACCCCTTGTGCCCCTCCTGGCACCCATCTTTGTTCACCTGTTGGCCACTGGATGTTGTCCTGCACCAGGGTCTCACGCAGCGTCCCATCCATAGCAGCAGTCTCAATCTTGGGGTGATTTCCCCAGTCTGACCAGTACATAGTCCTGCAAAGGATACAGGCAGATAATTCCCAACAGGAGAGCAAGGAGGGGAAGAGTAGTACAGTCCAACACCATGTTGGCAGAGAAACCCTCACGCATTCTCCCCACAGCATCATTGAGTCGCCAATGGGATCCCAATGGTCAGCAACTTGAGCTGACACAGAGAGTGATGCTGGTACCCAGGGAGCTTCCACCCCGGATGGGCTTGTTGGTGAGAGCTGGGGTAAGAGCTGGGCAGAGGGAAATAAGAAAGGGTTCAAATCTCTCACCCTCTAAGTGGGTCAACTACGATGGCATGGGGCTCATCAATCATGCCTGAGATCAGTGTCTTGCGATTCTCTCCTTTCATTTGTGCCACCTCAATGACATCCCTCCCAGAGTCTGTCCAGTAGATGTTCCCAGCAACCCAGTCAATGGCGATTCCTCGCGGCATCTTCAGCCCTGAGATCTGCCAAGGGCAAAAGAAGCGGAGAGGTGAGGACAGAGGACACTAGTGCCTCCGTGCCACCCACTGTGCCCCTGGCAGAGCTCACATTCAGGTGGGTGACCCCGCCATCAATCTGCCGACGGTTGCGATTGGAGGCAGTGGAGGCAGAGGAGGAGGCTGGCAGCTCCCGATATGAGATCCTGCTCATGTGCCAGTTGGTCCAGTAGATCTTGTTGCCCTTGACGTAGATGTCCATGGCGTCAATACGCACATTCTCATCGCCCTGGAAGGCTGGCTCGTAGGCAGAGTTGGGGTTGAAGGGGTACATGCTCCGGATCTTGTTGTCGTCCGCGATGTAGAGGATTTGGTGCTCAGAGCCTGCAGAGGAGCAGCTGTTGGTGCGGGATGGGCTGGGAGCGAGGAGTCAATCCAGCGCAACAGTGGGACAGAGGATGGGGTTGCTGGGAGCCTGGCACCCCTTGGCAATTGCTCTGCCAGGGAAGGACAGACTGACAGCACTGTCACAACCCAGCGCCTGCCTTTGGCAGTGCCACAGGTAAGGGTGGACAGAGGTGCAGGGCAACAGGAGGAGAAGAGAGAGAAGGGTGTCCAGGTCCTGAAGGGTGGTATGGGAAGGAATGGGGTCTGTGCAAGTCTCGATCCCCTCCTGACCTTCTGCCTTGCACATGTTGTCCGTCTTCATGAAGTTCTTGGCGCAGCTGCAGACATGGGAGCCCTTGGTGTTGTTGCAGAGCTGGGAGCAGGTCCCAAAGCGCAGGCACTCATTGACATCTGGGCAGCAGAAGATAGGAGTCAGGGGACCAGGAGGATGCCCCATGCACAGGGCCAGGGCTGGCCCCTCTCTGGGGGCTGATCTGTGCTACCCAGGGTCCA
The DNA here is from genome assembly GCA_013399015.1 of Galbula dea. NCBI lineage: Eukaryota > Metazoa > Chordata > Aves > Piciformes > Galbulidae > Galbula > Galbula dea. Next base: position 153,489 of record VWZX01001804.1, on the reverse strand, counting down.
AGACCCTGTTTCTCCCCATTCCTTGTGTCTGTGCTCCACAGACACCATTTCTGGTGCCCCAGCCACTCCACATGCGTGAAGACACATCTTATAGGTAAAAAACAATTGTAAACCTGACAGCCCAACCTCAAGTCCCCTCCAGCAGTGGCAGGAAGTACCTTGGCAGGAATTCTTGTCTGGCACCTTCTGGAAGCCTCTGCGGCATGTACAATATGTGGTGGACTGTGACTGAATGCACTGGGCCTCATCTCCACACATGGTGGTGTTGGTCATGCAGTCGTACGATTTGTGATCTGGGATGAAATGAGCCATCAGGACCAGAGCCCTGGCACTCTCCCAGTGCCCACCCTCCCTGACCACCCACCGTGGGAGCAGGACTTCTCATCGGAGCCATCTCCACAGTCATCAAAGAAGTTGCAGCGGAGGTTGGCACTAATGCACTTCTTGTTCTCACACAGAAACTCGTTCTTGTCCTGGCTGCAGCTCTTGGGCTTGGCCGTGGGTGACTCTGCAGGTGCACAGGCAGCAGCTGTGACACTCCATGTCCCACAGAATACCCAAATACCAGCATGGTGTGGGTTGGAAGGGACCTCTGGGGATTATTTAGTCCAACCCCCTCTACCCGGAGCAGACTGCCCAGGATCGTCTCCAGATGGGTTTGGAATCTCTCCACAGAAGGAGACTCCACAACCACTCTGGGCAGCCTGGGCCAGTGCTCTGGCATCCTTATAAGAAAGAAGTTTCTCCTCATGTTTAGGTGGAACTTCCTGTGTTCTGGTTTTGCCCCCAGGCACATAGACCTGCAGGAGCCTCAGGTTGCAACTGGTGTGGGAAAGGACCAGGCAAAGACCCAAGATACCTGAAGCTGCCTCCCAGTTTTGGGAAAGAGTGGGCAAAGCAAACTGCAACCCCCGGGCTAACCCCAAGGCAATGACCAGCCTACGACTCCCTGCTCCATCACCACCAGGCACAGAGCAGTGTCCCTGTGCAGCCCCACTCACCACAGTCTTTCTCATCCGTGTTGTCTCCACAGTTGTCAATGCCATCGCACTGTCGACCAATCCACAGACATACCCGGTCGTTCTTGCAGCGGAACGGTCTGTTGGGGGGACACTGGAATTTCACTGCACCAGCAAACAGAAACAAACGGTGACGGTGAAAGGAGACGCCATAGCCAGGCTGTCACACTTGTCATGAGCTGATGCTCAGCCTCTGCCCACTCTCCAGGGAAGCCTGTCCCACGAGGGCAAGCGGGCTCTGGAGGCTAAAGCAAAGAGACTGAAGCAAAGACAATTGCCCGAGTGCTGGCCCCACTGCAGGAGGGTCAGCCCTCACCCAGCCCCTGTCCTGCCAGCCCCACTCACTGCTGCCAGCCTTGTGCCTAGCTCAGCCTTTGCCACTCCACTCTCTTGATCACAATCACCTCCTGCCCCCATGACCCACCAGCCACCCCCCACTGATCTCGAGGGGATATGTGGACCTGCCAGACGTACCCACAGCCCCCCTTCGTGCCTGCAGCAGTGCCCAAGTTCTGGGACTATCACCCCTGCCCAGTGTGTGGGTGCTCAGGGCAGATGGATGCCAGGCAGGGGCCTTGCCAGGGGCAGGGAGAGGCAACGTGGCATCACTCACAGCACTCTTCAGGGTTTTCATCCGAGTTATCCCCACAGTCATCCTCCCCATCACACTTCCAGGCCAGGGGTTTGCACAGTGTGTTGTTGCACTGGAACTCATCCAGGGGACATGTGCGAACTGTGACAGCAAGAGGCAGGAGGAGACATGTCAGCCAGTGCAGCCTGGCTGCCAAAACATCAGGTTGGGGCCACAACTCCCATTTCCAGCATAGCTGGGGGCTCTCAGGGGTTGGGTATGTGTCTGTGCATGCCCTGGGGATGGGCAGGGACTCCCACTGGGGACACAGGGGACATGAAGGCATGGTGGGAAGAACTGAGGGAGCCCTGTAGTGCTGCTGTTACCTCCAGTGCCACAGTTTTCCTCATCAGTGCCATCCATGCAGTCAGCATCGGCATCACAGCGCCAGCGCATGGGAATGCAGTGCCCGTTCTTGCACTGGAACTGGTCAAACTCACAGCGTGGTGTGCAGTCTTTCTGCAGGGGAATGCCAAGAGACAGCACTCAGCAGGGACAGGGCCTGGCCATGGCAGCCTCCTGTCCTGTCACTGCACCCAAGAACAAGCTTTGAGCCCCTGCTTTGTGGCAGGGGACCATTCAACAGACTGGGTGGGATGTGTCTTTGCTCCCACACGTGGGCAGGACCAAAGTGCTGGCAGGGAGCCCCTGCCCTCAGTACTGTACCTCATCAGATCCATCGGCACAGTCATGGTCCCCATCACACTTCCACCTGCCTGCAATGCAGCGGCCGTTGGCACAGGAGAACTCACTCTCTGAGCAGGGTCGGGGTGCTGGGGGCACAGAACAGAGGGTGTGCCCTGAGTGTCAGCTGCCAGGGCACGAAGTCTCCCTGGCCAACAACTTGGAGGAAAAGGCTGACACACACATGTCCAATGGCACTGGGGATGAAGGGTGCAAGCAGAGCTAGGGGAGCTGCCAGAGAGGGACACAGCCAACACCACCTCCCAGCCCACTTCGCATCCCCAGAGCTCCCAGCTTCCTGTTGGGAAATGGGGTTTTCAGGGGCTACTATGGCCACACACACTTGCTTCTGGCAAACTCCATGTCATCACCAAAGGCAGCCTCACACCTCTCTGCTGCCACACAGGCAGTAGGAAAGGCAGTGGTGTCCTGGCAAGGTCTGGCAGACCCGTCCCTGCTGTCCCCTCCGCACAGAGCCTGAGGACAGACCCCTCACAGCTCAATGTGCACACTGGGTCAGTACTAGCACAGTTGATGCCAAATTTGTCTGCAGAAAGATGGCACACAGTGTGGCCTCCTGCCCAGGACAGCTCTGCGGAACCTTCCCCTCCCTGCTGCCCCCAGGGTAGGACATGTTGCGGCCAGTGGCCACTCTGGCCATGGTGCAGAAGCTGACAGGACTGCAGGGGAAGAGGGGGGCAAGGAGTGTCCAGCAGGAAGAGTCAAGGTGAGGACAGATTTTGGAGCAAAGTACGAGCCATGCATGGGCCCCGGTTGTGGAGGCAGCAGGTTTGAACCCTCCCTGACTGCAGCTCCAGTGGAGGAAGATGCTGTTGTTGATGCTCAGTAAATCCGCCTGGACTGTCCAGCCCCAACCCCTCTGCCCTCACCTAGAATTTATTGTCTTCATTTATTTTAGAGAGACTGTACATGTAATCAAAAGATTTGGCGGGAACCTACCTCTGAGTGCCCCATAACGACAGTGTGAAAATGGAGAAAAACATAAGATGAAGTGAAATGGCACAAACTCAAAAACACAACGTGGTATCAACAGAAAACAAACAAAAAGAAGTTGCACCCTAGAGAGCTGCAGGGAGACAAAGGGACCCAGGGTGGGTGCTGATGGTGGAAAGGGGGTCTGTCTCTGCCCAGGTCCCTGCAGCTGGAAGCAGACCCTGATGCCATATCCCCCTCTGGAGGGACAGGACCTGGCTTCTGTAAGCAGCAGAGCCTCAAGAATGATCTCTGGGTCACGGTCCTCTGCTGCTCAGTGGGACAGGTGCTGGCATAGTTTCACTAACAAGTGGTAACTCATTAATAGGCAGAAACTTGATCATCTGCCATGGCTTCTGGGGACCAGCAGCCTTCCTGCACACTGATCCAGGTCCAGCGAGTTCCACAGCTCCTCTCCCAAAGGCTCTGTGTGTCCCCACCACCTTCCCAGGCCAAACCATTTCACAGGGTCCTGCCTGCCAGGCTAGGTCAAAGCATAGGGTGATGCTCTGAAGCAAAGCTGCTCCGTTTTGAGTGAATGAGGCACCCTCAAGCCCCACAGGTCACCTCCTCCTTTTATCTGTCCCACCTGGGGCTCTCCTAGCACTGGCTGTGGGACTAGCTTGGCCAGACCCATGGAGTCAGACATGTTCTGCTCCCTCAGTTGCCCAGGCACAAGCCCCAGACAGTGCAGTGCTCCCCCCAGCACTGGAAGGCAGAGGAGCTGGAGGAACTCAAACTGCGCCCCTCTCCACCACACAGCTGGTGCCTGGGATAGCAAAAAGTCGAAGGCAGCACGTACTGCAGCTCTCCTCATCCGAGTTATCCCCGCAGTCGTTGTCATAGTCACATTGCCAGCGACCTGGCACACAGCGATTGTTCTTGCAGCGGAACTGGTAGGGCTCACAGGTCCGTTCGTCTGAGAGAGACAAGACAGGACCAGGCATCAGCATCGACCAGCACAAGGGGAGGGATGGGCACACTGGCTCGCAGGGTCGGCAGTGCTGGCCTCTGCCAGCCTCCCTCCCGGCCACCCTTGCTTGTGCAGAAAAGGAGCAGCTAAACCTTCCACAGCCGTGACGCACTAGGGAGGTAGAGGGGACAGGCAATGCCAGGTCAGCCTGACCCCTGGGGAAGGGGACGAGTGACACAGGATGCCCTCTGGGCTCATCTCCCCAGCCCCAGTCCCTGCTCACCGCATTCCTCCTTGGGCTCGTCAGACCCATCTCCACAGTCGTCCTCCCCATCGCACTTCCAGCGTGCTGGAATGCACCTGCCTGAGTCCTTGCACCGGAACTCGTCCACACCACACGTCATTTGTGCTAGTGGGGAGAAAGGAGAGGACACCGACATGGTGAGGGGAGGTGGGGTTGGCACTGTCCAGGCACACCTCTTTATCTGCAAGGCTGATGACACCTTGTGCCAGCAGCCTGGAGCTGACAGCAGCATGCCTGCTTAGAACAGGGTGGGCAAGATCTCCCCTTTTCAATCAGTTCTTCAAGAAGTAGTCCAAAAAAGGAGTCTCTCAGTGAGACACCTCCTGGCAGAGTCACCACCAGCAGCATCCACTGCCTGAACGACCCTCAGGGATGGAGCAGGGATCCCCCATCCCACAGGTAAAGACACAGGGGCGAGGTGCAGCTCCTGGTTTTGGTGTGGCCAAACCTCCCCTTCCCACACAGGTTCTTACTGCAGTTGGCAGGTTCATCTGAGCCGTCCACGCAGTCGTTGTCCCGGTCACACACCCAGACTCGGGGGATGCAGCGCTTGGTGATTGCGCACTGGAACTGGTTAGGGGCACAAGTCACTTCCGCTGCAGGAGGAAGAAGCAGAGTCAGGAGGGGCAGTGGGGCGAGTGGGAGTCTGCCACCGCACAGAAACTACCCCACAGAGTAGAGAGGCACACAGATGCTCTGGGCAGCACAAGTGTCTGGCTAGGCTCAGTGATCATGGTGAGTGAAAGAGCAGAGGGGAGTAGAGCCCCATGGTGGCCACAGAAAACATGACCAGCTGCAGGGAGACAGGGCAGAAGCCACAAGATCCCTCAACTGTGCAAGAGGCTAAGAGCAAATCCATGGCAAATAGTGAACCTGCCACTCTGAGGGATTTAAGGATTTCATTTCCACTAAGAAACAGAAGCATCTGTAGGGGCAGTTGGGTGATGGTGGGCAGAAGCTCTGTGCAGAGCACAGGTAAGGAGACAGCCCTGTGCTGAGGGGTAGGACCACCCAGAAGACAGCCTGCAGAGAAGCCAGAACCCAAAGACACAGATCTGATGCAGTGTGGAGCTCCTCACCCCTACCCATACACACTCCCCACCTCTAACATGCTCAGCAGTCCCCCACTCACGGCAGTCCTTCTCGTCCTCGCCATCCCCACAGTTGTCCTGACCATTGCAGCGGAAAATACCAGGGATGCAGCGGTTGGTGTTGGTGCATTTGAACTGGCTGGGCAGGCAGACATGGATATCTGGGAAGGGAGACAAACCTGCCATGCTGTATCTCTGCTCTACTGGGATGCTGCAGCCCTACTGAGGTTTCAGGGTTGTGAGCAGAGGTGGAGAACCTACCACAGTTGGCTTCATCTGAGTTGTCCTGGCAGTCATTGTCTCCATCACAGATGAAGGCTGGGTTGGTGCATATCCCAGTGGAGCACTGAAACTGCCCTGGTCTGCATTTGAACTCAGCTGTGAGGTGAGTAATATGGGGTGAAATGTTTGCTTTGGGGAACATTTTTATGTCAATCCTCAACCTCCCACTTTCCCCTCTGGGGTCCAGCAACCAGCCCTGGGCTCTAGCACAGTGAAGGGGCAGCTGCTCTGAGAGCAGCAGCTGGCTGTTGCCCTCCATGGGGCAATGCCCCACACAGGGGCAGCATGTTATCTCACTGCTCTCCAAGCCCCATTAATGGAGTAACACTCCTCTCTACTGAAGCCCAGCAGGGAGTAGGCAGAGCTTTCCTGGAATAGGACTGTCCTGGAGCCAGGCTGTTCCAGAGTAGGACTGTCCTGGAGCCAGGCTCTCCCAGAGCAGGACTGTCCTGGCGCTGGGCTGTCCCAGAGCCAGGCTGTCCCAGAGCTGGGCTGTCTCAGAGTCGGGCTGTCCCAGAGCTGGGCTCTCCTGGAGCCAGGCTTTCCTGGAGCAGGGCTATCCCAAAGCCAGGCTTGTCCTGGGGCCAAAGCAGCAGCAAGGGCACTGGGGACTGGCTGCACAGGCAGTGCCAGCTGCTCTGGACAAGGACACTGATGCTGTAGGGCTGGCAGGAGCTGGGTACTATGGCTGGAGTGCTGGGATACTCACGGCAGTCCTCTGGCTCGTCCGAACGGTCCCCGCAGTCGTCCTCTGTGTCGCATTTCCACCAGAAAGGGATGCACTTGTCGTTCTTGCAGACAAACTGTGACCGAGAGACAAGCTGGTGAGAGTGGTTCAGAATGGGGAAGGAGGACCCAAGGAGGCTTTGTCCCCAGAGAACTCTGTCAAGGGCACTGATCTCCATGTGCCCTTTCCCAAATACCCCCAGCACTCTCTGTCCTGACCTGGAGCAAAGTCTTAACCCTGAGCCCACTCTACACAGCTTCCAGAGTTGGAGGGAGGAAGGAAGGCAGGCAGGCAAGGGGTCACTCCAGGAGCTGCAGGGTCTCTGGTTCTCCTGGGCACCCACAACCACAGCAGACTGTATGTGCTGGGAAGTGCCACAGGAGGGAGGTGTTGCCTGTGCCTGGAGAAGGCTTTGCACACCAGCACCCACTAGAACACAGATGCACCAGCAGAGGAGCTGGGATCTGGTGAAACCAGGGTAGGAAGGACCCACACGAGCATGGGCACAGGCTCACTGTGGGGGGACGTCTACACGGGCAGGGTAAAACAGGGGCAGGCAGGAGCAGGCAGGGGTAGGCAGGGGCAGGAAGGCTGTTACCTGGCTGGCCGTGCAGTTGGAGACGCAGGTTTTGCCATCGCTGCCCAAGTAGAAGTTGGTGGGACAAGCACACTTGTGCCCACCACCCGGCGAGAGGAGGCAGAGGTTGCTGCAGCCACCATTGTTGGTCTTGCAGGGATGGTTGGGAACTGGGGAGAGCGGGGAGACAACCCCGAGTCACACCAAGGTGGGGACCCTCAGGATGGCATGTAGACCTCTAGCTGTGAAACCTTTTCACCGTGCACCTCTCTCATGCACCCCATGGCCAACCTGGCACCCCTTTGCATGTCATGCCCAGCTCTGGCTTCCTGCCAAGGGCTGCCCTGCAGCCCCACAGCTCACCATCTGGCTGGCGGTAGGGGTGGTAGATGTGGATGTCCATGGGGCGGTGAAGTGTGCTGATCAGCAGTGTTTTGTTGGCTCCCGTAGTCTTGTGGGCCCGGTTGATGGACTTGGTCTCCCAGTCGGTCCAGTAAATGAAATCCTCAAAGAGGGTGAGTGCAAAGATGTGCGGGATGTCCTGGCTCAGCACTGCAAAGGGGAGTGAGTGACTCAGTAAGGGGCAGGCTGCCCCATGACCCTCTCCCACAGCACAGCCGTTCTCCAGGGACAGCTCACCCAGGGAACAAACCTCCCCTCCAGGTCAGGAGCTGCCAGAGCTGGGGACCTTTCTGAGCAGCCCTTGCTCCTGCTCCCACAACCGATCTCGACTTATGGCCCACAGTGTCCAGGCAGCACCCCGGGAGCTCTGGTGCTCTCACCTGTGTGCCGGTTGGAGCCATCCAAGCTGGCAAACTCGATGTAGTCCTCCCGCGCATCAGCCCAATAGATCCGGCTGTTGATGTAGTCAAGGGTGAGGCCATTGGGCCAAGTTATCTTGGTGTCAACAATGACACTGCGGTTGGTGCCATCCATGCCAATCTTTCCTATCAAGGAGTGGTCACCCCAGTCTGTCCAGTACAGGTAACTGCAGATGAAATAGAAGAGCACAGGAAGGCTCAGTCTGGCCCAAGCCACAGCAGTGGCCACAGTCTGCCTGCCATGTGGCTAAACAGAGGTGCCCGGGCACGTGAGTGCAGGGCAAGCAGAAGCAGCTAGATGTCCCAGAGGTGAGGAGGGACAGCCTTGCCTCATCTCCTAGCCTCCTCCCATGTCCCAGCCTTCAGCATTATGGGAAGATGGCAGAGGGGCCACCGGCCCCATCCCTGCGCAAAGCAGAAGGTCCAGGTTCCCCAAGGCTCTCACCCATTTTGTACATCCACCACCAGTGCCCGGGGCTCACGCAGGCCTGAGTTCACCAGTACAGTGCGGTAAGCACCATTGAGCTTTGACACTTCAATGGTGTCCCGACCTTTGTCACACCAGTACAGGTTGCCTCCCACCCAGTCCACAGCCAGCCCATCAGGGTTGCTGAGGCCTGTGCGGTGAAGAACCTGTTGGGAGAAAACAGAGGTGTTGGGGCTGGTCAGGGAGAACCAGATCCTGTCCTGGTCCCTCAGGGATGACATAACACACCCCTTCCCCAGCACAATGCCCCTGCAGATGTCCTGCACAGCTCCCTTTCCTCACTCCTCTCCTCCTCCAATCCTCCTTGCCCACTGCTTTGGGGCAGCATGCAGCCCACTTCCGATTGGGATGGTGCTGCAAAAAATCCCCATAGCAAAATGAGCCCAATGATGACCCCACAGCAGGACCTGTACCCTCTTCCCTGGTGGCCCTGGTGCAAGCCTGGGCCCTTCCAGGCAGCCTCTGTGCCGGAAGTGGGTGAAGATCAGATGCCTAGACTGGGGTTGCCCAAGGGGCTGCCTCAGTCCCCACCTGAACATTGCTCCCATTGATGTGCATGCGGCGGATCATGCTGCCCTGTGTGGTGACATCTGTCCAGTAGATCATCTGCTCCCGATAGTCGAAATCCAGAGCCACTGCATTGTTCAGCCCCTGGGAGGAATGAGAAGCCTTGAAACAGCCTCGCCTGCTAGCACAGCATCATGGGGGCTTTCCAAAGACCAGAAAGACCCTAGCCTTGACTCACAGACCCTGCGGCTGAGAAGTTAAAAGCACCTACAGACAACTGTGGTGCAGCTCCTACCTTGGTCTGCTACAAAAGAACTACTGCTTAAACAGGGCCACCTGTATCTCACAGTGAGAGCTGCTGTTTTAGCAGAGCTACCATCTGCCTGGGAAGCCAAGAGCCTCAGCTCCCAAGCTGGCAGCTCTTATGTCCTGCAGGGCCCCTCTCCAACCCTGAATCCCTGGCCCTGCTGGGCTGGTGCTCTCTCTTGCTTCCAGTTACCCCCGCACCTGCTTGAGCAGCGTGTAGTTGGAGCCATCCAGGTTAAGCTTCCTCAGGTAGTACCGGTTGGCAAAGATGAGGAAGGGCTCTTCATCTGCACAGGGAAACCATGAGATGTGAGGGAAGCACTCTGGGATGTGGACAGATCCCCTGCCACCCTCCCTGCCCCACTGCATCCCAGCTCTCCTCCATGAGTCAGGTGCAGCTACTTCTACTTGTGGAGCACTGTGACCAAATCCAACACTGGCAACATTGCTGTGGCTGCCAGAAGAGCATCCCTGCCTCTGTGCCCACTCTCAGCTCTCACCTGTGACAGCTTTACAGCTGGTAGGGTTATCCGGTCTTAGCTTGTAGCCCTCTATGCACAGGCACTTGTAGCTCCCCAAGGTGTTGATGCACTTCTGGCTGCAGGGGTAGGTGGTGGAGCACTCATCAATGTCAATGCAAGTCTTCCCATCATCCTTCAGCCGGAACCCGGGACGGCATCTACACTGCAGGAAGCAACCCAGAGCTGTTGGTCACATCCAGGGCCCATACTGGGACGTGACAGGCATCACCACAGGATGAGCAGGCTCAGGCACAGGCAGCTTGCAGGTGCTAAAGCAGCACACACAATCACAGGCCAGAAGTGCCCATGTGAGCACCTCTTGCCCAGCTGGCACAGGACAGAAGTGACCCTCGTACTAAGGGTGTCTGGAGGAAGAAGGGAGCAGGAGAGCATCCCTCCACAGAATCAGATTGGTTTGGCTTGGAAGGGACCTTTAAAGGTCACCTAGTCCAATCCCTCTGCAGTGAGCAGGGACATCCTCAACTAGCTCAGGTTGCTCAGAGCTCCTAAAAACCTGACCTGGAATGGTTCCAGGGGTGGGGCATCTACCACCTCTCTGGGCAGCCTGTGCCAGTGCCTTGTCACCCTCAGAGTAGAAGATTTCTTCCTGTTTCTACTCTGAATTTCCCCTCTAACCAACTCGCCCAGCCTGCAGACCCCTACCTTGTATCCGATCTTGAGGTCCTCACACTCCTGGGAACAGCCACTCAGCTTCTTGTTGAGACATTCATTGATGAAACAGTTGAGCTCATCTGAGCCATCTGCACAGTCGTTGTTGTTGTCGCAAAGCAATGCCTCTGGGATGCACTTTCCATTCTTGCAGAGGAAGAAGGAGTCGTTGCACTTGTTCTCTGAAGGGGAGAGGAGAGGAGAGGAGAGGAGAGGAGAGGACGGTGGTCGGCAGGGGGCAGCTGGGTGGCCCCACTCCCTGGCCATGGCCCTGCCAGTACCTGGGCTGCTGCAGCGTGGGTTCTTGGGTGCCTCATCCGAGTGGTCATGGCAGTCAAACTCGCCGTCGCACTCCCACTGTCGGTTGCTGAGGCAGCGGCCGTTGGCGCAGCGGAACTCATGAGGGCCACAGGTCGGGTACTCTGTGGTAGGGTGGTGGGCTCAGACAGTGTGGTCCACCTTCCCGAGCTGGTCGGGAGTAATAGGGGCACCATGGTGCCATGGCATAGGTGCCCAAACATCCCTGCAGCCTGCCTCAGGACAGGGCTGAACTGCAGCGCCCAATGAGGAGGCACATAGGTGTTTTTGGAAGATTCCAAAATTGCTCTGTGCCAAGACAAGACACACTGTGGCAGGGCTGGTGGGGACATGTCTCCTGGGGCTCTCCAGCACTGAATCCTGCCTGCTCCCTCTCCTGCTTCCCCCTTGCCCTGTTCTCATATCAAATCCCTTCTGGAACATGAAGACTCTTCCAGGATCCCATCTCAAAGCCCAGGAGGGCCAGCGCAGCTGCCAGGGCCAGTGCTACAAGAGGTTCAGCCCTCACTGTCCTCCCTGGTCCCATGGACACCCACCACACTCTGGGGACTCGTCCGAGCCATCGCCACAGTCGTCATCGTGGTCGCAGACAAAGTGCTTGGGAATGCACTGGCGGTTTCCGCACATGAATTCCCGCTCGTCACACGTGTTGTTGTACACTGCAAGGAGGCATCACCGTCAGTCCCTGCTAGCCTGTGTGCTCTCCTGCCAGCCCCGCTGAGCCCTTCATCTTGGGGTGCTGGGGACCAGAGCTGAGGCACAGCCCAGTCAGGGAAGGGACTCCCACTTCTCTGCCCCCAGCCTGTGTCCAGGTCTGTGCCCTCGTCCTGGAACTGCAAACAACACCCAGGCAATGTGGCACCTTTGGCTATTGCTCTGTGGGATGCTGCAGTCAGGGAAAGACACAGCAAATGGCCCTTAGTCAGGTCTGATGTGACCACAGCACTGCAGTTTTCTCCTGCAAGCCTGGCAAGGATGTGCCCAGAACAAGACATTCCACCTACTATGGATGGGGACCCTGGATTGCCCCCCCTAGTAGTTCTGCCAGCACTAGACTTCACCCCGCTCCTCTCCAGCCCTCATGCACCCAACCCACGAGGACTCACGGCAGCCAGCAGCAAGGGTCTCATCTGCTCCATCTGCACAGTCCTTGTCTCCGTCACAGAGCCAGCGCTCCGGCACACACACATAGGTGCCTGGGCAGTGGAAGGATCCCATGCTGCAGGTAGTCAGGCCTGGGGAAAGGAGAAGCAGGAGGGAGGCCAGTCAGTCACCCCAACTGCTGGAGACCAGGAACCCAGAAAAGCAGTAAGGACCATGGCATAGCAAAGCAAGGGTGGGAGAATGGATGGGCAGTGGCAGGAGTATACAGAGGTGGAGCAGCAGCACAGGAGCTAGAGGAGACTCACGGCAGCGGCTGTCCTCATCAGAGCCATCCCCACAGTCGTCTGCCCCATCGCACACCCAGAGCTTGTTGATGCAGCGGTGATTGTTGCACTCGAACTGTACAGGGTAGCAGAACTTGTCTGGGAGAGGAGGAGAGGGGGGTCAGAGCTCAGGCAATGTGGGAGGAAGGACACAGCAGCAGAGCACAGCTAAGCTGGGCCACCTGTGCTCCAGGGCTGGGGCCAGACTGGTGCTGGGGCTACTGCTTGTCTAGACCTGGAAGTGCACACATGCCACACTGATGGGCACTGCAGCTGGAAGACTGGGGTGGGTTTCCCTGCTCTGGAGCTGATGGGTTTTCTAGTTCTTGAGCATTGCTTGGGGTTTGTCCAGGGAGGTTGGAATTAAAATAGCAACTCAAGTGAGCTGTTGCCAGCCACCTTCAAAATGACCAGGGACACTCCTGCATGTGCTGAGCAAACAAACACACAAGCACATCCGCATTGGCCACAGTTAAGAGCCCAAGCTTGTGGAATAAGATCACAGAGGGTGAAGAACCTGGAGTATGGTCCTCAGCAAAGAGATGTCAGGGAGGAGAGGGTTCTGCCTACCCTCCAGCATGCCTGTACTCGCCACCCCAGGCTATCACCCTGAGTCCTTTGCTCTCCCCACCCTGCCGCTCACTGCAGTGAGTCTCGTCTTCGCCATTCTCGCAGTCATCCTCTTTGTCGCAGGTCCAGGTCATGGGGATGCACCTCCCACTGGGGCAGGCAAAGTAATTGGCTGGACACTTGGGTTTCCTCCCACCTGTTTGTGAAGAAAACTTCAGGAAGTGTAGTGGCATGGATGTATCCTGCCTCCTCCCAAACCAGAATTGCCCAGCTCTGAAGGATTCCTCCCCAAAACCTCTCTGGGACCCCACAATGACTGCAGCACCCTCCATGTAGAGCTGCGCAGGCAAAAGACAATGGTCCTGGAGTGCAAACAAAGCATCCACCACCCAAACAGACCCCCAAAGGGAAGCCCCCATCCAGAGGGTCAATGTGATGCCCTGCTCCCCCTGGCCCGAGTCTCCTCCCTCTCCCCACTCTCACCTGGGCAGTTGCGCTCGTCTGAGTAGTCTCCACAGTCGTTTGACCCATCGCACACCCAGCTTGAAGCATAGCACAGGGAGGTGTGTTCACACTTCTGGAACGTGATGCCCTTCACCCCCAGCTTGAAATAGCTGCTGCAGTCAGTGGCGGCTGCAAGGAAGCACACCAGCAGCCCTGGGTGATGGGTGCTGCTTGCTGGTGGCACAGACCTTTTTTCTGGCTCCCATCAAACAGCAGGGCCCTTGCTCTGCTGCTGACAGCCCTTCCTTCCCCTCAGCAACACCAAGCAGACTATGTCCTACAAGTGCCCCAAGCTGCTGGGACCAGTTAAGTACTTCTGAGAGCCTGTCAGGTGGTGAGATGCCAAATGTGTTGGGGGGGGTAGGCTGCAAGAACAGGCTGGGGCTGCTTCCAACCCCAGGAGGAGAGCCAGGGCCCTTCTTTCAAAGACCAAATCCCAAAGACCAAAACATGGTGCAGAGGCACAGGCACAGAGGACAGGAGCATCTATCGCTAGACCTACAGTAGGGCTGGGCTGGAGAGGCAGCAGGGAGTGTGGGACAGTGGCTAGGGCACTCACTGCAGTTCATTTCATCCGAAGCATCCTCGCAATCGATGAACTGGTTACAGCGACTTGAATTCCCAATGCAGCTCCCATCTCGGCAGCGAAACTCAGTCGCAGCACAGCTGGTTTCTGTAAGGGGGAAGACCCCAGCAGCAGGTGAGGCTGGGCTGGGGGACTCAGCATGTACAACCATCCCTCAGCCTCACTTGCACTGTGGATCTGCACAAAAACCCACTGCCCAGCACCACCTGATCCTGTGCTCCTGGCTCCAGTCCCCCCTCCTTATTGAGACCTCGTGCCTCTCCAGCTCACAAACCCCGCCTGGCAGTCTGAGCTCATCTCCCGACCTGGCTGGTCACTAGTAGGTCTGAAGCTCCTGACCTTCCCTGTCAGCTTTGAAAGAAGCAGATGGGCTCCTACAGCCCTGCAGCTCTGAGGGAATGCTGCCCTTGGGTGCCCTTTTCTCAGGAGCACGGGAGCTGTAAAGAGTAGTGACACTGTGCCTTGCCATTGCCTTGTGCCCTTCCTGGGTGTCAAAGCATGGTTCTCGGGAGGGTCTGGGTGGTCCATGATCCTCCTCAGGAGCTCTTTCTCCCAGCTGTCAAGGAGTGAATGTTACAAAGTGTTCTGTGGCACAAGGACGATTTAGACCTTGGCTCTCTGTGAAGCCCTGGCACTGCTCTGATCCTGTCAAGTTGAAGGTAACTCTTTCCAAGAGCTTCTGTCCCTGTCCCAGACAGCTGAGTGAGTCCTAGCAAGGGCTGGCCAGTGGCCAGTAAGCCAGCTTACTGTTACACGGCACTTCGTCCGAGTTGTCCCCGCAGTCATCCACACCATTGCACCAGTAGCGGCTGGCAACACAGCGTCCGTTCATGCAATGCAGGTAACCCTTCTTGCACTTGCGGCTGCCTGTGAGGGAGGAAGAGGAAGAGGAGGAGGAAGAGGAGGAAGAGAGGAAGAAGGACAGGAGGAGGTGGTGAGCCTGAGGGGACTGAGCGTCTTGGTTCCTCAGGGACCCTTCAGAGAGGAAGAAACTACCCAGGTGGGATTAGGGCACAGCACAGGGTTAAGCTGGGCCTTTACCCAGAAGAGATGCTTCCCCACTGAGGAGTGAGGGTTGGTGTTAGCGGGAGAGTGCTGCAGTCCCCACTGGATCAGCTCAAGGTGTCCCACTATCTAGCCTGCCTCCTGAAACTGGAAAGGTCTGGAGCCCTTAAAACCTAACTGGGCCTATCTCTGGGAGGGCAAGAGGGACTGAGAGTACTTGAGGGACACAAGAGGACACCCAGGAGTCCTGGCTCCCTTGGCCAAACAGAGCAGGTAGCACAAGCACGGGGCTGAGGAGGGCATGCATCTTTTTAAGCAAAGCAGCAAGAGGAGGAACCTTACTGCAGTAGGACTGCTTCTCATCTGACTTGTCCTTGCAGTGGACCACGCCATCACAGGTCCGGCTGAAGTCAATGCAGTCACCATTCCCACACTCAAACTCATCGTGCACATTGCAGGTGGAATTCAGGGCTGGGGAGGGTACAGAGAACATCAGCTCTGCCAGGCTGAGACCAGCCACTCCTTCCCATCTCCAGCAGCTCCCGCTTCCATCTCCCCTCCACCTTTGCAGGTGAGATCTTCCTGCAGCACCCGCTCGCCACGGCAGGAGCAGTTGACATGTCCTTTGGGCGTGAGCAGGCAAAGATCCTGACAGCCACCATTGTTCACCCTGCACAGGGACAGCTCACCTAGGAGAGATGGAAAGCAGTCACCCCAGGGACAGTGTCAGCTATCCCTTCCCTCCTGGGAAGAGGAACAGTCAGGGTTCCTCCCCAGGCTCTTCAGATGGGGCTGCAGGTGAGGCATGGGGTTGGGATCATCCAGACTCCCCAGATTTTGTAAGGAGAGTGCCCTGGGAAAGGCACAAATGGGGCAAATTGTCTCTCTCTTCAGCCTGCTCAGTGTTTGGAGACAGACAGGTCTTGGTGTGGGGGTCCCAAAGAGGTAATGTCAGGCCAGGAAGGATGAGAGGATGTGTTCCCCTTCCCCTGGTCTGCAGACAGGGTGGAAGAGCAGTGCTCTCTGGCAGGGCCTGAGCTGCCCAAGAGAGGGGCAGAGGTCTGGCAGAGAAGCAGGGGCCACGGTAGTGGGTCTGCAGTGACAGGTGGGGTGTGGGGTGTCCTTACAGCTGTCAGTGTCGTTGGCCACAGCAATGATGCCCATGGGCTGCTGGGGGATGTCAACACGCAGAAGCTTCATGTCAGTGCCCACGTACTTGTTGGCTCGTTGCACAGCCCTGCGCACCCAGTCTGTCCAGAAGATGTAATCGCCATAGACAGCCAGGCCAAAGGGGTGCACAGGCTCTGATTTCAGGATCACCTGCCAGACATGGGGAAATTGTGAGCATCAGGGAACCTGGCCGTGGGGTGTAGCCCCCAGCATCACCCCAACTGCATCCTGTCCCTGTGTGTCTGCCCCAGGGGAAGGTCTGACTCTGCTCCCAGTGTCAATGTTTGCTGTTCTCCACCCCATCTCTGCTGCTGGGGCCAGGTCTTGACTCACGTGACGGTGGGAGCCATCATATTCACAGCGCTCTATTTTGTCCAGTGTGGCATCAGAAAAGTAGATCTTCTCAGCCTTGTGGTCAATGGCCAGCCCATTGGGTGTCCGTATGTCCTGGTCTATTATGATGAGGACATTGGCACCAGAGAGGGTGGCACGCATGATGCTGGGATGCTGCTCATTCCAGTTGGTCCAGAACATCAGGCTGGAAAGGCAAGAGACAAGGGATGCCTTTTCAACCCAGCGTTAAGTGTTGGGTTAGCCCACCCCTCTGCTGTGTGTCTTCCAGGGACTTCAGGGTGGATGAGATATTGCACCCACATAAAAAGTGGTAAGAGAAGGACGAATGAGGCCACTGCAGCCAGCTGGGAAACCCTGTGGCACCAGCCAGATAGAGGAGGGGTGGGATGGAGTTTCTCTGCTGAAGGACTTGTGGAGAATGGGGGCAGCCAATACTTTGTGCTGGGAACCAGTGATTCCTCCAAGGCAGAGGGGTATCTGCCTGGATGCTGGCCCTGGGGAACCCCAGTTGGGCCAGCTGGACCAGCAATGACCACTCACTTCTGGCACTCGTCCAGCACGAAGGCCCGGGGGTGGTCATCCCCTGACATGGTGATCACTGTCTCCCTCTCAAAAGCGCCCGGGCGGCTCTGGTCCACGGTGTGGCGGGTGATAGTGGAGGTGGTGTAGCTTGTCCAGTACAGTGTGTCCCAGCCACGGTGGTAGGCCAGCCCCTCCACCGAGCCCACGTCTGCAGGAGAGGAGGACAGGCAAGGGTCGCGTCCAGCCCTGTGCTCCTGCCAGGATGCCCAGTTCACGCTGCACAGACAGCGCTGTCACACTTGGACACAGCTTCTTTGGCAGCCTAAAGTTGTTAATTACACCCCAAAGAAAAATCTCTCAGAGGCTCCCGGCTGTTTGCTAACAACACATCAGTGCAGCAGCACCCAAGGGAACTCTGCTTGGTTTGGCTGGTGCTTGTGGTAACAGGTGAACCAAGACCCCAAGAGCTCTGCTGCCAACCAGGTAATGCCCTTTCCCTGCAGGAAAGGTGAGTGATGTTCACCTACAATGAAAGGAGGACTTGAACTTGACTTTCAAGCTTAGATAATCTCCCCTGCACCAGCCAGGCCTTGCTCCGAGTCCTCTGTCCCCAGAGCAGTGGCAATGGGAAGGTATAGGTTTCCCTCTGCCTCTGGCTGAGGCCCAGAGGCACGAAGTCCCAGGAAGACTCATGGCTGACCAGGAGACTTTTCCCCCCAGTTCCCAGACCAGGAACTTTTACTGTGCACTCATCCTTCCTTCCTCATTAATGACCAGCAAAAGGTTTAATGAACCGTCTATGAGAGATGGGACCTGCTCTCCTGATTGCAGTGATAACAGCTCTCCCAAGTGCCAAATGTAAATCCACTCATTAGTGAGCACATCCATAACCTCAGCTTGAGGTGCTCCCCGGTGACGCACAGCAACAGACATGATCTCTTCAGCTGCTGTTGGCACCGAGAAAACGAACCGAGTGCAAACCAAGGGCTGGAGGTGAGGATGGGGCCAGGCATGGCAAGGCTTGCTCAGGCTCTGCCTCGGAAGTCAAGTGCAACCACAGAGCAGATCCCAAGTTTGCTGCAGTGCCATGTTTCTAGAGCACTGCATGCCAACATGCCTGCCTGAGCCTCGTGAGCTGCACTCCTTGCCAGAACCAGCTCTGGAGAATGCTCCTGACACACACGTCCTCTACCATGGGCCGCTGCCTCTTCCAGAGGCTCTGACAGAGAGAGCTTGCAGCTCAACCCTCAATGGCTGCCACTCAAAACACACTCTGAAAGCACCAAAACATGTTAACCAGAAAAGGAAAAAAGCCCTCAGGTGAGGAAGAGAACAGAAGAAAGGGGAGTCCAAAGGCAGATGCACACTGAGGGAGCCCCGAGACACTCACTCTCCACGATGGTCTTGCGTCCTGTGCCATCGTCATTGATCTGCTGGATATTGCCAAAGTGGATGTCGCTGTAGAATATGCGGTTGCTGCCCTTGGAGCCATAGCGGTAGTCAAAGGCCAGGGCAATAACATTCTTCATGTGTTCAGCATCCTCGAAGGGCTTGATGGGTGCATTGAGGTTGTTTTCATCTGACAAGTGGATGCTCTTGAGGATGGTGCGCTCTGAATACAGCAGGTAGCCATCATAGTCCCGGCAGCTCACCCCGTCCTCAGAGAGCATGCCGTGGGCACAGGCGCAAGTCCTCTGCCCATTGCCTCGGAACAGGCAGAGCTGCTGACAGCCCCCGTTGTTCTGGGCACAGATGTTGGTGCCTAGGGAGGAACAGGGAGATTTTTGAATGATTGGGCAGACTCTGGGCAGGATGATGCTTCTGCTTAGCCACTTCTCACCACTCCCAGAGGAAGTGAGTGAAGAAATGGGCTCAGCCCATAGCACGACACGGTTCTTTGATGAGGACACAGTGGCCCATTTGTTCACATCCCTAACCCGCCATGGGAGCCCAGCCCAGGTGACTTGACACCATGGGGGCTCCTGGACGCACCCTTCTGCCGGGCCCGGTTGAAGACTTTGATGTCCTTGAGCTGCACGCCGATCCCTGTCCGCAGGGACACCGATTCGGTGGCATTGTCCTTGTTGCCTCTTTTGATGGAGCCGTTCGCATGAGTCCTAAGAAAGAACCCAAGTTGTTGAGCAACCAACACAGGGCCCAATCCAGCAGCACCCTGTGGTGGGACCCAGCTCTCCCCCCAGCCTCCTGCACAGTCAATGCCTGTGGCTCCCTCAGCACCGCCAGACCCCCTGGGCACTGTACCTGTCACTCCAGTAAATGTACTCCTCGAAGACTGACACCGAGAACATGTCCATGTTGTTGCTGGACAGGACAACCTCACGGTTTTCACCCGTCTCCAGGTCAATTCGTTCAATCTTGTCTGTCCTGGCATCACACCAGTAAAGCTTCCCATCCTGAGGCGATGAGACAGCACCCAGTTAGCAACAGAGCAGAGCAACAGGTGGCACTAAGGCACATTCCACACCTTCCACCATGACTGGCAGAAGGTCTCAAGGTTCAGAAGATGACCACCCTGGACAACCCTCCCTGCACTGGAGAGGAGACTTGGGGCATGGATGCAGGGACCCTTGGGACTCGCACACTCCTGGCCAGCCCCGGTGTGGCACCATCATCCCAGCAGGTGGCTGTACCTCATAGTCAACCGATATCCCGTTGGGCCAACTGATGCTGACATTCACCAGCACCATCCGCTCGGTCCCATCCAGGCGAGACCGTTCGATGCGGGGGTATTGTCCCCACTCCGTCCAGAACAGGTACCTGTAGGTGACAGCAGGGATGTGACCATAGAGCTGGCAATGAGCAGCATCCTTGGGCCTTTTGGCCATCGGAGCAGAGGACAAGCATCTCTCCCCACTATGCCTCCACACCAGGGCCTCTGTCCAGAACCATGGTGATCTGCTGCCTTCATGGCCACCACACGCTTGCAGACCACAGTGCATGGCAGTTGGAAGCAGCCCAGAACCTAGTCCTGTGCCAGACACCTACAGTGCAATTCTCCATCTTTCCCCAGATCCAAACACCCCTCATCTTCCAGTGACTCTATCTAAAGCAGGAGGCAGTCTGGAGTGGCTCTGCTTGGATTTCTAGAAGTGCTGGTACCCGTGAAGTCACGGGGAGCTCCCAGGAAGCTCAGCCCATCAGTAAAAGGACTCTTAAACCCAGATGGTTCAAACACCAGGGGCCTGTCCCTTGGCATGGCAGGAGACATACGAGTTCTTCTCCACCATGTGCAAGCTACATGGCTTGGTGGGAGGGTACTGAGGCAGGCATGTGACCATCCCCCAGCTGAAAGCCCACTCCTGGTGGCTTTGTGCAGTGTCTCACCCCTTCTCTGGATGGACCGTGATTGCTCGTGGCTTGTCCAGCCCCTGTGAGATGACCACGTAGCGGAAGGACCCATTCAGCCTGGCCACTTCAATGACATCAAAGCCCTGGTCTGTCCAGTAGATGTTTCCTGCAGAGAGGGGATGGTGAGCACCAGCATGAGCCCTGCTTCCTGACTGCCCACCCACTCCTCCCTGCTCCGGAGCCCTGTCTCACCAGCGATCCAGTCCACGGCGATGCCCTCCACACGGCCAATGCCATTGGTGACCACATCCTCCCGCCACGTCTGGTCCCGCTTGGCACGGCTAATGGTGCTCAGACCCATGTCCACCCAGTAAATCGTGTCATTCTCTGAGAGGGGCCAGGGAGGAAAGTGGGTGTCAGTGACGACCTCTGCATCACCCCAAGGGTGGCACAGATCTGGGCTGAGACCTGAAGCCCTCCCTCACCCAGAGCTGCCAAGGGGAGATGTTCCAGGGTCTGGTGCCAACCCCCTTCACACTCCCCCTCCTCAATCTCTCCAGCCCTGCTGTTCTGCTCCCAACCCCTGTGTCACCTGCATGGAAGTCGATCCCTACAGCCAAGGAGGTCCCTGATACAGGCACGAGAGCATCTGACTTGTCATTGGGGTCCAGGGGAATGCCACGGATCCCCTCATGGACCGAATACAGAAGGAAGGAACCAACACCTGCAAGACAGACGTGGGGACAGTCAGACACATCCCATAAAGCACACACCATCCCAACAGACAGCCACAACCCATGGAAAACCACATCAGCAGCTCTGCTGAGGAGCACAAGCCTGGCAGAGCTAGTGCGGGAGCTTGACCCTGGCATGACAGCAGCATTATGAGTCCCTGGCATGAGCAGATGGCCCAGAACAGCAGAAGGACAGGCAGGGCAGGGCTGAACTGTGTTGGCTGGACCTGTCAGCAACCTCTGCCTGAAGCATCTCCGCACTGGCAGTTCCCCACCCATCTCTCAGCTGACTCTGAGACTGACACAGCGAGATGTGGGCTTTCAGTGTGGGTGGCAGCTCCATAGGTGGCTAGGGAGGCTATTCCCCATCGTGCTGGACACCTAGCCCCTGACCCTGCCCATAGTGCTGTGGTCACAGACGTTTATGTGAGTGGCACACTTTGAAAGCTCTGCAGCACTGTGGTCTCTCATGGAGCGAGGGATGCCCCTGCTTCTCTTGGGTCCCCACGCAAGAGGGGACTAATGAGGATGAACATAAGGAGAAAACTCCTCTGTGATCGGGACAGGATAGCTATGACCAGCACATTGGACTGGGGAAGGAATGGCAGACCTTGCAGGAAGAGGGCAGGGACAACCTCCTCTAAATCGAGCATGGTCATAATCAGGGACTAGGTTTGTACTGGCTGGGTAGGAACCTGGGGAACAGCCACGAAGCCCTTCCCTGCTTGGCTCTGCAAAGGGGCTGTGCTCTGGCAGGCCCTGCCTGGACACCCCTGCAGGATGCAGGTCCCAGAGCAGCCTGTTCAAGGAGTCCTGCCTCATGCCGGGGCACAAGGAGGCACAAATGAGGCCTCTCCAGAGTTTCCTCCACCCCCAAGCCCTGGCAAAGGCTCTGAGCTGCATCTGGGTCAGAGCAGCACTTATTATTCAGCCCCTGCCCTGACCCAGATGGTGCAGCAGCTCTGCCACCCCCCCCCAAAACCACTGAGAACATTTTGCAGACAAACAGCATTTGAGAGGCCCTGGCAGTGACCGGGGAGCTGATGGGGGCTCTTCCTCCCCAAGGGAGACAGCAGCAGACTGGGGAGGGACAGGGGATCTGCAGAGAAAATGCTTTTCCCAGTGGACATTCCACAGTGGCCCAAATCTGCTGCCGACAGCAAGGATCTTACCCTTCCTTTGAGGGGTCCCACTGTGCAGCCCTGCTCCCCTCCTCCCACTAAACCCAGTGCCCTTGGTGCCCAGCCAGTGCCCCTGTGCCCTCCGCTTCTAGCCCCTAGAGCGTCTTGCCACAGCTGGAGTCCACAGCCCCTTCTGAGCTCCCCCATGTCCCTCTGCAGCATTGTGGGGTGCAAAGAGGCACAGGACAGTCAGAGGAGCCCACGCACAACCAGAGTGAGGAATGAGCCATCACCAGCCTTTGTGCACTGCAGTGGCACACGTGACTTGCTAAGCCACGTGGCACCATGTGGCACCAGCAGAGCTGCAGGACCAGGGAGGTCCCTCTGCTCCAAGGGGTTGGTTGGGGCAAGGGGACAGGGACAGACACACTCACCTTCACAGGACTGCTGCCCACTCTTCAGGCTGTAGCCTGCAGTGCACATGCAAGACCGGGAGGTCTCAGAAGTGGGGAGACAGAGCTGCGAGCAGTCACCGTTATTGAGGCTGCAGGGGTTGGTTCCAGCTGCCATGGAGAAAAGGGTGGTGAGGGACAGCTGGAGCCCAGAGGACAACCCCCTGCGGCTGCAGACAACTAGGAACAGCCCAGAGCAGCTGGGGCCAGCACCACTCAGGGCAGCCACATGGGACACAGGTGCTCTGTCAGCCAGCATGGACCTGGCATGAGGGTGAGGGCCAGGTTTGGGCCAGTAAGAAAGGACAGGCTCAGTTGGCTGCTCAGCCACCATGAGCCAGACACTGGTGGAGCAGCTGAACTGGGTGCCAGGTGCCAGGCCCAGGAGGGTCTTTACCCCAGGACCACATGCTCACCTTGCTGGATGCTCTCATCATACACCTTCATGTGCATCACCAGTGTGGTGCTGTTGCGCAGCACCATCACCTCTGTCCCATCCTTCTTGTTGCAGGTGCCCATCCTCTCAGAAGCCTGGTCAGCCCACCACAGCTTGTCACCTGGGAGGAGAAGGCAGGAACATGCAGCAGCTTTCCCCATCCCCCCCCACCCCAGCACCAGAGTGGTGGACCCACACAGATTCAGATGTGATGGCCTAGAAACATGGGGCCAAGCTCAGCCTTTGGTGAGGAAGCAGCCCTTTCACAGCTGCTGGAAGTGGTGATGAGCAGTTTGTGCTTGGGCAGGGCCAGGAAAAGGGAAAGGGCTTCCCAAACGGCATCCATCACCCTGCCAGCTCTCACCCATGATGGCCAGTGCAGTTGCTTTGCTCAACTGACTCTTCACAGACTCGATCACCTCCAGGTTGCTACCATCCAGGTCACATCTGTTGATGGTGCCATTGCCAGAGCTGATCCAGTAAAGCTTGCTCTCTGGGTAGTCAATGGCCAGGCCTGCAAAGCAAGGGACCATCAGTGTCCAGGTGGAATGCAGGGACCATCACCATCTGGGAGACAGGATGGGACCAGCAGAGCAGTCAGGGTGATGTAGAAAAAAGGCACGAGAGGTCAGGGTGACCCCGCACAAATCAGCTGCCAGCTCCTGGGGAGCCAGAGGTGCCACCATGGGGGCTTGAGGCTTTTCTGGCCAGTGAGGGTACTGTGAGGCAGGGTGGTACCAGGGGGCACTGGGGTGTCCGTACCAACAGGCCCTTTCTGGTTGGTGAAGAGGAGGGTGCGGTTGCTGCCGTCCATGTTGGCCATGCTGATGTTGTCTCCATCTGTCCAGTACAGCTTCCTGTGCCGATGAGGAGACAGTGAGCATGGTGGCTCCCACAGCCCCACAGGGATGGCCCACACCCAGCCTGTTGCTTTCCAAGCCCACCCAGCTCTGCCAGCCCCCACCATCCCAGCCTGCTCCTCAGCTGGGGCTCTGGAAATGTGACTGCTGTTTCACACATGCCGACAGACCTACACATCCCGAGCTGGTCTCGTCTCCTCTCAAACCTCCTACACATGCCAACACATAGGGAGAGCAACCTGTACTCTCTCCACCCTGCACGTGTGCTGTCACATGCACACACATGTGCCTACATGTGCACCTTCTCCTCCTTCGATGCTCCTGACCTGACCCCAAGCATGCTGGCACTGCATCCCACCAGAGCCTTACCCCCGGAGAGGGTGAACCACCAGGCAATGAGGCTTGTCTAGTCCTTGGATCACAGCATTCTTGAAGGAGCCATCAAGCCGGGCCACGTTGATCTGCTTCTTGTTGGTGTCATAGCTGGTCCAGAAAAGGTTTCTGGAAACCCAATCCACAGAGAGGCCATGAGCGTTGGGCAGGTCTGAAAGGGAACAAAGAAAGGAGACTTGTTAGCTGTGAGAAAGGGGCTGGGATGATGCTTAGATAAAGAGGAAGGGCCAATCTCATGGAGTTGAAGCCTCAGAAGGGCCGGTGGCTCTGCCCCACTGGGACCTGACAGGAGTAGCTATGCAGAGTGATGCTTCTCCACACCCACCCGCGGAGACGACTGTCTCCACACCAGTGCCATTGATGAAGGCTCTCTTGATGGTCTGGGTCCGGACATCAGACCAATAAATGCGCTGCTCCAGGGCATCATAGTCCACCACTGTGACGTTGTCAATGTCAGGAACGGTGAAGGAGATGATGTAGTTGTAGTAGGGGTTGTCAATGTCCACGCCGCGGATCTCCATCTGCCGTGCGTACAGCAGGAACTTCTTGAACTCTGGGGAGAAGGGTGAGACGGGGCAGTGATGGGACCTCAGCTTGATCTGCAGAGCTAGCTCTGAAGCACCCACTTGTCCTCCCCGCCACAGGCTGGTCTGGGCAGATCCCTACCATAGCAGGTCATGTTGTCCTTGTCCAGCTTCATGAGGTGGGGGCAAGCACAGGACAATGTGCGGTTGTAGTTGATGAGACAGAGGTGGGAACATGGCCCTTTGCCCCCGCTGGCTTCACAAGGATTAGGAGCTGCAAAGGAGATGAGACTCAGCAACGTTCCTGTTCCAGGCGACATCTACCCAGGAAACTCCAGAGAGCCTGTGGACCTCCCAGACCCTGCTTGCCCCACCAAGGAGCTCTGACCCATCCACCTCATCACCCCAGGATCGTTCCTTGCTGGGTGGCCAGGGCCACAGTTGAGGGTGAGAAGGGGCAGCCATGGAGGAGGAAGTGTCTTCCACATGATGCTCCAGGTGGGTGTGGGCACATATTGAGTGATGGCATCATTTCCCCACCACGCTCCCCTCACCCCATCCCACCACCTCCCCAGGCCTCACCCAGGGGCTGCCGGGAGGGGTGATACACCTGCAGGTCAAAAGGCTGTGTGTTGGTCCTCTGCACCACCGTCACGTTGTGCCCTGTCCACTTGTTGGCCTTGGCCAGTGTGTTGGTGCGCCAGTCAGTCCAGTAGACCTCACCCCCATAGAGGGTGACAGCGAAGGGGTGCGACAGGTACTCATGTCCCCGCAGCACCTCAATGTGCCCTGTCCCATCATACAAGGCTGAGTAGATGGCATCTGACCTGTGCCCAGCAGAGACAAGGGGTAAGAGCAGGTGGCTGCCTGGGCACAGGCCACCAGGTCTTCAACCCAACAGCAACAACCTACAAGATCTGAGCAGCCATCTCCTCTGCTCTGCCTAACCCTGCGGAGGAGGACAACTGCTGATTTACACCAGGATCTGAGCCCTTGCAGAGGAGAAAACCAGCAGCAAAGGCTGGGGTGTGTTGCAGACACAAGCAGACCCCACAGAGAAAAAGGCTCTTGCTCCTGGGCCAGCAGTCAAATGGCAGAACAACGAAGGGGCAAGGGGGATGGTGCCAGCGGTGGGAAGGACAAGGAAGGATGGGGAGGGGCAAAGTCTAGAGGGGACAGGGATGGCAGGTGTGCAGAGGGGATGAGCAGGGGTCGAGGTTGGGCAGGGAGGGAAGAGGTCCATAGAGGTCAGGGGTCCAGAGAGGACAAGCAGGGGTCCAGGGCAGAAGACAGGGATGGGGAACAGAGGGGACAGGAAGAGGGAGGTGCAGGGCAGAGATGAGTGCTCTGGTCCTACCTGGCATCGATCCAGAGGATACGCTTCTCCAGGTAGTCGACAGTGAGCCCATTGGGCCAGCCCCCTGAACCTGTCTCCTTGTGGATGGTGCGGCGGCCTGCCCCACTCATGGAGGCAGCCTCGATGCGGGGCAGGCTGGCATCCCAGTCTGTCCAGAAGAGGATCCTGTCAGGGACAGTGAGCAGGGATGGTCAGCACAGGGGCACCATGATCTGCCTCCTGACAAACAGCAGTGGGGTGTGTGCCCAGAGAGGAGCCCATGGCCTGGTCCTCCTCAAGATCCCAAGGGTAACACTGTGTCCTGGTGACTGATGTACCCTCCTGCCTTACCCATAGCGGGGGTCCAGGGCAATGGCACGTGGATGCTCAATGTCCCCAGCCAGCAGTGTGGTCCGCATGGTGCCATCCAGCTTGGCCACCTCGATCTGGTCCAGGTTGCTCTCCACCCAGTAGATGTTGCCAGCGATCCAGTCCACGGCCAGCCCCTCAGGCGTGGCCAGCCCATACTGGATCACCACCTCAAAGCTGGTCAGAGCTGCAAGACACAGCACCACAAGGGCTCAGGATGGTGTCTCCTCCCCACCACCATCACATCTCAGTCCTGAACAGCTCCATCCAGCTTGACTGGGGTCATTGGTGGGGGCACACCACTTCCCCAAACAGGGCCTGAACCCCAAAGGGCTCAGACCCACATCTATCGTCCTGGTGCTGGGCTCTTGTTGCCTCACCCATGGCGCTGCAGGCCAGCTTTGTGTGTGCCCACCTGCTAGGCTGTAATTGCTGTTAGAGAAGTGCTGGGAATGCTAATTAAATATGCCACAACGAGCAACTTTGGAGAACAGAATGGGATCACTACAGGGCCTGTGGGCCAGATCTGCACTCCTGCTTTCCCATCTATCTGGCCCGTCCTCAGGGCTACGCACCCCCATTCTCAAGCAGCTTTCCTCTGTAGATCTTGTCCTCCACGACATCGGTCCAGTACAGCGAGCTCTGGTTGAGATGGAAGTCCAAGGCAATGGTGTTGCGTAGCCCAGGGACCAGGACGCTGTAGTCGCCCTTGTGCAGGTCAATGCGGCGGATCTCATGGCGGTTGGAGAATATGATGAATGGCTTGAAGGGGTCTGGAGAAAGCAGGGCAGGGTCAGAAGCAGGGCACGGACAAGGCAGGGGGAAGGTGTCCCTGGTTGTGGCCCGAGTCCCAGTTATGGGACCACCCCTCTGCATCGTAAAGGGCTGCTTGTACCTGGTGGGGACGGGAAGGGGACCATTATTAGGAGGCTATTCCCACCACCCCAGGACCCACCCGTGCCCATCAGCATGGTCCTCATCTCTCCTGCTGCTGCCAGCCCGGGCAGCCCACCTGCACCCACCCAGACTGCGGCAGCTCTCGCCATCAGGCTCTAGCATCCAGCCCTCATAGCAGGAGCACTTGACGTTGTACTTGTCCTGCTCGCACTTCTGGCTGCACTTGAGGTGCTTGGCACAGTAGCTCTGGATCTGGCAGGTCTTGTTGTCTGATCCCAGCTCCATCCCCAGGGGACAGGAGCAGATGATGCCCTCACCAGGGGCCACAGTGCAGTTGTGGCTGCAGCCACCGTTGTTCAGGGAGCACTGGTCTGTGGAGAGAGGACACACTATCAGGTCTTTGTTCCACTCCTGGCGAGAGGAAACCCCACGTCCCACTGCCCAGCTTCACACTCACCACACAGCTCGCCCTCATCGGAGCCATCCCCGCAGTCATTGGAGCCATCACAGAGCTTCTCAGGGGGGAGGCAGACGGAGGTGTTGTTGGCACAGGTATGGGAGGGAGGTTTGCACACCAATGACTCACAGTTCTCCTCGTCTGAGTTGTCCTCACAGTCACTGTCCCCATCACAGACCCAGGCCTTGCTGATGCAGCGTGCTGCCAGTCAGAGCAGACACAGAGATGTTATTTCAGGCATTTTGGGGTCCCAGCTGCCCCAGAGCTGGTGTGCCCCTACTGCTGTCCCTGTCTCCACTGAGTTGAGGCAGGCCCCAGACCCTTCCTTGTGTCAGAGGTGACAGGGGGCAGTGGTAACCCCATCCCCTGCTCTCACCTGAGTCTTTGCAGCCAAACTTGACATTGGGGTCGCAGACATGGGTGACCCCCTCGCAGTTCTTCTCGTCACTGGAGTCCATGCAGTCGGTGTCACCATCACAGCGCCAGCGCATGGGGATGCAGAGTCCATCCAGCCGGCACTGGAACTCATCAGTGTGGCAGCCCCCGGGTGGGCGCGTGGCTTGTGGAGGGGCAGAAGCACCAGCTCACTGCCTTTGCCCCGAGGAGCTGGGAACCGAGCACGCTCAGGGGGCAGGAGGAGGACTGGGCATTATCCTGGCAAGGCAAGGGCCAGGGGCACCCATAGGTGCAGGAAGGGGGTATCTGCACACCCTGGGGTGGCAGAAGAGGCTTCCCGGAAGCAAAGCGGCTCTGCTCAGGGAGGCTTTTGGCTCTCCAAGTAGGAAGGCGGCAGAGCCAATGCTCAGGAGGATCAACCCGGGCCCCCGCAGGGAGGACACCGAGCAGCAGCACAGTGTCCCCACTGCAGCCCAGGGCTCACCCTGGTTGGTGCAGTTGGCATGAGTCTCGTCACTGTAGTCTCCACAATCGTTGTCCCCATCACAGGTCCAGTGCACTGGGATGCAGCGCCCACTGTTGCACTTGAACTGGTTGCTGGAGCAGGAGTGGCTGCAGCCTGCCTCGTCGCTATTGTCCCCACAGTCATTGTCTGGAGAGAGAAGGGGAGCGGGAAGGGGCTCAGGGAGTGCCTGACCAGACAGGGGGAAGGCTGATGGAGGCACGAAGGCAGAGATCCCCTGCCAGAGGGAAGTGGGTAACAATGGGGATCGGACAGACCACACTGGTGGAGAGGACATGAGGCGGCAGGACCCCTGCCAGAGAGGCTGGGCTAAGCGGAGTGCCACTGGTTCCTCACCCCCCAACACACTTTCAGGCACAGCCACAGCACCAGCAGTGCACAGAGAAAATGAAACACAGAAACTGCATAGATCAGCCATGTACCTGGGGAGGCTGGGAGGAAGCCCAGCACCAAGGGGGCTGCTCTGATCTGCAGCGGAAATGGAGCTGGGGGCACCATGCACCCCTTCCCCGGGCACATCCAGGGGCAGGTGGGCTGGTATGGCCAATTGAGGAGGTGGGGTCAGTTTGCCTAGAGGAAGCCCCATCACCCACAGATGAGCTGGGGAGCTTTAGTCTGTGGTAGAAGGACACTGGCAACGCAACCCCTCCTCCATTTGCACTGCTGCCACCAAGCACGCGGCTGTCCTGGCTTGCTGGGACCACCCCAGGGCTCTGCTTCACTGCAGATGCCCTGCTGGAGCTTGGAAAAGGTCTTTTGACTCCCTGTGACTCTGTCACCCATGCACAGGGAAGCTCATGATGGGCATGGGGACAATGGCATTGATGGCTGCCACATTGCTTCACCAGCAGCCCTGCAGCTGCAAACCCCAACTTCTCAGGGCTCCCACCAACAGCAGCTTCCACTCAGTGAGCTAGGAGGGGCAGCTGCTCTGCTCCCCAGCACTTGGCACACCCCTCTGGCTGCTCAGCTCAGGGGGCAGTGTCAGGGAGCACAGGGGCATTGCCAGGGAGTGTGGCATTGCCAGAGAACTCGGGGTCACTGCCAGGAAATGTGGCGTAGCCAGAGAGTGTGCCATTGCCCAGGAGCACAGGGGGCATTGCCAGGGAGTATGGGGGTCATTGCCAGTGTCTGGAGACGTAGCCCATGGTGCTCACAGCACTCTGGAGGGGTTTAGGGGTTGCATGAAGCCAGGTTGGGTATCTGGTGCATGTTGATCTATGCACTAACCGGTAGGCTTTGGACAGTTCTTTTCGTCAGAGCCATCCCCACAATCTTTTTCTGAAACACAGAACCAACCAGACAGGAGAGTGGGCACAATGACAAACAAAACACCACGACACAGCACACACACAGAGGGTGGCACAGGGACACACTGGGACATGAACACTGACATGGAGAGGGACAAACAGAGGCACAGGCAGGGTGAGCAGCCCAGGAGGTGAGACCAGAAGCAGTGGAGAGTGCTGGGGAGCCTGGAGCAGCTGGCCCAGAAGCCCCTCATCCTACAGCTCCTGCCCCAAGGATGTCAGGCAAGGCTCTTGCCTGCACCAAGGTGCTCCACACCAAGGCTGCCAGCACCAGTGGATCCTGGGAAAAGAGACCATCCCTTGGCAAGGGACAGCTCAGAGATGGGACTGTGCCAGGGGGAAGAGCCTGTTTGCTCATGAAGACCCCAGGGAGAGAACTGCACCCCCAGCTCCCTATAACCCCAGCACCAGCAGGTGCACACTGCAGCTCTGAATGTGGTTCACCTGCTCTGAAGCCACTCATTAAACCCAGCAATGCAGAGCTGCTAAGACTGAAACAAATCTGTGGGGAATGAAAGTGGCCCTGGGGCAAACCCTCTCTTCCAGGCCCATCCCTGGACACATATCCAAGGCTTACTGGGAGTTCACTGGGAGATCTCTCCTGTCTTCCCTAGAGCTGAGGGACCTGGCTCAGCCCCAACAGCAGAACAAGCCGCTCCACACTCATCTCAAGCACTGAGGCAAGTTATTGGCCACCTTGCAAATAACACCAAGGTCTGCCGAGATGATCCCTGCCAGGCTATTCTTGCATCGCACGCTCCCCCAAGGGCAGCCAAGGGAAATGTGGGTCTCAGTGTTGCAGTATGTGCTTGTGAAGCTTCAGCTAACGCTTCCTCCCTTAGGCCCAGGCTCTACTGGTGCACAGGGCTGAGAAGTGGCCCTTGCAGGAACAGAGCCCCCTGCCAGGGTGGTATCCCTGCATCAGATCTCGCTGGCCCCAGCTGCATTCCCCTTGGCCACGAGGCTGTAGTCCTTACCATTGTCACATCGCCAGTTGATGTTGATACAGCGCCCATTGTTGCAGGTGAACTGCGTCAAGGGGAAGCAAGTTGGGTAGGCTGTGGAAGAGGAAGAGGCACCATCAGTGGGAGGCACGCTCTGTGCCCCCTCAGTGGGGTAAGCAGCAGCACTCCCCCAAAGAGCCCTGTGCCTCCAGAGCTTCCCCAAAAGGCACCGTGCCCTCAGCACTGTCCCAAAGGACCCCATGACCCCAGTGCTGCCTGTCCCAGCTCACCGCATGAGGCAGATTCATCAGAGCGGTCCCCGCAGTCGTCGTCCAGGTCACATGTCCAGGAGATGGGAATGCAGCGCCCACTGGCACAGGAGAACTGGTTGGGAGAACAGGTCCGAGCTGGCCCAGGGACAAACAGACAGAGCTTTAGGAGCTGGTGGTGCCTTGTTTTGCTGGGGGAACAACCCCCCTGGGGCTCCTGCGAGGCACAGAAGCCAAACTGGCTGGAAGGTGGGCAGCAGGGATACGAGAGGCCCCAAAACCTTGACCTCAGCCTGGAAGGTTCCAAGGTTTCAGGGAAAATCCCTCATTCCCTGAGGACAAGGCAGGCTTCTCACCTGAGCAGGTGGAGTTGGACTCATCCTCGTTGTTCCCACAGTCGTTGTCCCCATCACAGAGCCAGCGGTTAGGGATGCAGCGGTTGTTCTTGCACTTGAATCGGTCTGAGGGACATGTGTGCTGGTCTGCAGGGAAGACACATGCTCAGGACCTGCCCATCTCCATCCCACCCCCATTCCTCCACCACGGCTAGCGGAGAGAAAAAGCAAGACAGAAAAGGGCATGAGCCTCAGACAAACTGGGTATCCAGCATCCTAACTGCCATTTCCCCCTTCAACCACTCAAGACCGCTCCTCTCTCCAAGAGCTAGGGAAGACACATAGGGGTCCTGGCTGCCTGACTCCATCTCAGCCACTGGCCCCACATCTAGGGGAAGCTCAGCCCAAATCGTGCCATCCCTGGAGCATGTAAACCACAATCCCACCGCGCAGGAGGCAGCTACGCACGGCAGAGCTCAGGGGCTTCATCGCTGTTGTCCAGGCAGTCGTTGTCCCCATCACATTTCCAGCGCTC
Source organism: Galbula dea (assembly GCA_013399015.1). Lineage (NCBI taxonomy): Eukaryota > Metazoa > Chordata > Aves > Piciformes > Galbulidae > Galbula > Galbula dea. Next base: position 121,301 of record VWZX01001804.1, on the reverse strand, counting down.
CTGGATGCAACGGTTGTTCTTGCAGGCAAACTCCCCAGGCTGGCACTGTGGAGGAGGGATGTAGGACGGGTTGGCTGGCAAGGGAAAGCAGAGGAAGGCAACAATTTTAACCAAAGTGCAGGGCAGCAGCCAGGAGAGTCCTGCATCCCCAGCCTGGCAGGATATTGACACAACTGCCCAGCAGGCCTGAGACCATACACAGACACTCATGCTCATGTGAAGCAGCTCCTGAGCAATTGTCTTTCGGCTCCCATGGGTGTGGGGAGCATCCACCTCCCCTAGCCCTGGGCCTGATCCCAGCTGCTGATGTCGCACAGTAGCGCTGCAGACCCCATATTCCCACCTGTCCCCTGGGGTCAGTGAGTCACCTCAAGGCAGCCTACCCTGGCAGGTGACAGAGTCTGATGCTAGGATCTGGTCCTCGGCACAGGCACACTGACGGCCCCGGGGAGTGGCCAGGCACAAGCTGCTGCAGCCACCGTTGTTTACACGGCACTTGTTGGAGCCCACTGCAGAGACAAGGCAGTGGTGAGAAGAAAGGGACTTTGGTGCTCAGGGAACCACAAGGCTGCTCCCAGCACCTCAGACTCCCTCAGTAGGCTCCACAGCTGGAGACTGCAGTTCATCAGACCATGCAAGGCACTGGTTATTCCTCACCAGCTAGAAACCCCAGTTCAACAGACCATGCAAGGCACTGGTGACCCCTCAGGGTCAAGTCTGGCTTTAGGAACGGCTGGCAGGGAGGGAGGGGGAGGAAGAGGGGAAAGGCTGGAAGGGCAGGGGATGAATGACAGCAAGGCTTACAGAGAGAAAGAGTGTATGTTCATTGGCATAGACAGATGGGCAGACATATGGCCAAAAAGAGGTGGCCAGCCTTGGGTGGAGCAGTAACTCAGCCCTGAGCCCCATCCCTCTTGCAACCTCCAACTCCCTCACACGTGTTAAGTCCCCATGGTGCCAGGCGAGGTGGCCCCAGCACCTTGCTGCTGCTGTGCGTCATACATCCGGATCTCGAAGATGGGTGGGCGCTCATTCCGCAGCAGGCTCACGACCTTGGAGGCCTGGTCCAGACGGTAGATGCTGCCACTGCGGTACTCGGTCCAGAAAAGGAAGCTGCTGTAGTGGCACAGCCCGAAGGCATGGTTCAGCTCAGGTCCCTCGTACACAATCTGCAGGTGCAGAGAGGCCATGAGGCTCATCATTAGCTGGGAAGGGTGCCTAGGGAAACCCCACAAGGCAGGACAGGGCAAAGGATGTTGGAAAGGGGAGAGGAAGGGACAGGTGGTAGGGAAGCGTGACTGAGTGTGGCCAGCCACCCACTGAGCAGACCCATGACGGACACAGCCAGCTGAGGGAACAGCATCTGAGAGTTCACAGGTCTTCCACTTGCCTTCCGCTCAGTGCCATTGAGATAGACCATCTCGATGCGGTCATAGAAAGCATCCACCCAGTAGAGGATCTTGGCCGGGATGTCCAGGCTCAGACCATTGGGCCACAGGACAGTCTTGGAGGTGATGAAGACGTTGCGGTTGGAACCATCCATCCAGGCTCTCTCGATCTTGCCCCTCTTACTGTCCTTGGGATCCTCCTCCCAGTCTGTCCAGTACATCCACCTGCCACAGACACCAGGCTGTTACAGACACAGACAAGCTGGGCTTGGAGCCCACCCCACGACAGATCTGAAGAGCCACCAGCTCTGACTCCACTGAATGAGGTGTAAGCTCTCTGGCTGCTCATTGAGCAGCTGACACAAAGCAGTGGCAATGTCCTGCAGCCCTATGCCCACAGCCTAATGCAACAGCCTGATGGCCCTCCTGACCATGCTAGTTCTGCTGCTATTGCGCAGCCGGAGCTGCTGCCTAGTCCAGTCACAACAGCTGAGCCACCACAAACACTCAGAGACGTGGCAACTGCCATGCAGAGCCAGGGACTCAGTCGCCAGCTCTGCAAGTCCCTGCCAAGGTCAGCAGTAACCATGCCCTCCCACGAGCCAGCCCTGCCCATCCAGGCACCCGCACCCATTCAGTGGGTCCACCACAATTGCTCGGGGGTGGGTCATCTTCCCCTCAATCAACGTCTTCCGTGTTTGGGCAGCCTTCTCCAGCCGAGCCACACTGATGGTCTTTTTGGGGCCGTCATCTGTCCAGTACAAGTTGTTCCCCATCCAGTCTACAGCAATCCCCTCCACATTGTGGATGCCTTTGGGGTAAAGCAGGAGGGGGCAATCGTTAGAAGCTGGGGCTGCATGGCAGCAGGAAGACAAGAAGTGGAAGTGACAGCTCCATATGATTCACTGTGCATTCAGCACCAACCAACCCCAACACAAAGTGACAGGGATGATGAACCTTCCCAGCCCCAGTGCAGGCAGCTCCCCCAAAAGTACCACGGCTGGAAAAAGCCAAATTCATTACTGTCCTTGGCTGGTTCGCCTTGAGACAACACGAACGTCCTTGGCTGGCAGTGTGAGATGGATCGGCCACTGCACTGAGCCCAAGGGACCCTGACTGAGGATTCCCCATCCCTCCTCCTCCCATCTGACCGGACCAAGGGGTACCTCAGGGACAGTGGTCCCTCTCCCACCTCTGCTGAGGCATGTGTACCTGCCTCTCAGTGCCAGTCTACAGATAAATCCAAACAGCAACTCCGAACCTTAGTTTTAAGGGTCAAAGACACAAGGGAGCAGACAGAAGTGTTGTCATTACATAAGGAAACACACTGATGGTGATTGCTGTAGCTCTTGGGGACTGTCTGCACTGGGAAGGGACCAGGACTCACGTACCGTCCTTCAGGATGGTCTCTCGCTCTGTGCCATCAATCTTCTGGCGCCCAATGAGATAGCTGGTGGTGTCAGCGAAGTAGATGAAGCCAGTCTCAGCGTGGAAGTCCAGTGCTCGGGGGTTCATGAGGTTCTCGATGGGGATCATGTGCTCGTCTGGCACCTTGGCCCCCATGTCCATCCCACGGATAATACCCGGACGCCCTTTCCCATACACCAGGAACAGCTCGTGCTCAGGCTCTGCAGAGAGATGGCGAGAGCCATCGCCACCAGACAGGCTGAGTGTGGGCAGCCCCATGCACATGTCACCAGGGTTTTTGGGGGCTCACAGCTCTGACACCCAGGCAGTGACTGGTCCCTGAACCCAGTAGGTCCACAGCCCAGTGGGCACCCCACAGCTTAGGCAAGGGAAGAAAGGGCTGTTTGCAACAGCGTGCCCCCCACTGTCTAGCACAAGCACCTCTGCCCACCCTGGCCCCTAGCTGAGGGATGGCCATTGGCCCCTTCATCCCTCCCACAGCTATCCTGGAAGGGCCAGGACTCACTTTTGCAGGACTTCCCATCACTGCCCAGGCTGAACCCAGAGCGGCACCGGCATGTTCGGGTCTTGTGGCTGTTCCCAAGAAGGCAGATGTCCGAGCATCCTCCTGGCTTCCCAAACTGATCTGGCTCACAGGCATGACTCCTTACTGCAACATAGAGCATGGGCTCAGCACTGGAGGCGACTGTAGCAGCACAGAGATGTTCTGCCCCGCTGCAGGACTAGGCCAGCCAGGAAGGGGACATCAGGCTGAAACCACAGTGACGCTGACAGGGTCTTATGGGTGCCGACAGTCTGACCATGGCTCTCTGGGCTTTAGTGTTGCCAGCAGGTCAGCCAGGGGCTGAGCATTGCACAGGAGAGACAATGCAGAGATGGGAAATGACCTGCCCTAGATGAAGGACTGCTGCAGAGCAGAAACCAGCATGGCACATGCCAGCACACTGGGTCACACTGCCTCTGTCCTGCCAGCCCATCCACCCCTCATGGGCTATGGCCATAATGGGGCTGCCCAGCCACTCTGCAAACAGTGCTGGCAGGATGAGTCCCGAGGTGGGGACATCCAGCACCATCCTGGAGAGCCCTTTAATCACACTCCTTCACTGCTCAGAAATCTCCTGATTAGTTTTATATTCTGGAAAATGCCAAGCAGGCTGCAGACACTAAGAGGATTTTAAAGGAGCAAATTGATTAACTGCGGGAAGGTGCTGGGGGTGGAGCAGGCAGACAGGGATGGATGTGGGAGGGGATGGTGCTGGCAGCTCCGAAGCCTTTCAACTCCCTTGAAATCCCTCAGTGCTTGGGAGCATGGCCCTGGTCAAAGGGCAACCACGTCAACAGAGGAGACTGAGAGTATGCAGGTACCGCAAAAGGGAGCCATTAATATTTCATGATGCCATATCTGCTCCAATGTCCCTGTGCTCTCCAGTGAGGCATGATCCATCAACCACGTGTCCTGGCTCATGGGGATGGCTGCTGCTGTTCACAGGAGGAGATGGAGCGATGGCAGGGGTTGGGGGCACCCCAAGGTGTACAGCAGCCCAGCAAGAGGCTGACACCCAGCTGCCTGGGGAGCAGGAATCCTACCCGAGCCCCCAGCCAAGGAAAGCTGTCAGCAGTGCAGCAGCTTCAGGAGCCCCTGCAGACCACAGCTGGACAGCTGGCTGCTCCATCCCTATCCCGGTGCATTTTGGTCTGCCCAGCACTCAACACTCCTGGACAGCAGCAAGGGTCTCACTGCAACCCCTCTGCCCAGCACACAGGGATGGGGGGAGCTGGGAGCCATCGAGCAGGGCCACAGCATCCCACAGTTTCCCATTGCTGCAGAGTGCTTATGGTGGAGGTTCCTGGGCAAGTGAAGCTGTCTTGGGTGCCTGGCCCTACTAGGAGAGGCAATTGAGAAGGTGAAGCCTATCCCCACCACCACCCAGCCTTTGGGGTCCGAGAAGCTGCTTGCCCTAGTCCTACCTGTGGGCTGCCGCCGTTGGTGGTAGATGTGGAGGGCTCCTCCTTTGTCCACCCGTGTCACCACCTGGTACTCAGTGCTGTTGAAACGGTTGACCCGGATGACACTGGTTTTCTGCTGGGCATTGGCGTTGTCTGAGTTGGTGGCATAGAGGTAGTTCTCAAAGACAGTCAGCCCGTAGAGGTGTTCAATCTGGAAGGCATCATGCAGGCATCCATAAGGAATTCAGGAGGAGACATGAGAACCCCATCTCTGAGTTGTGTGAAGCCCTCAACCCCTGCCCAGATCCCACCCCACGTCTCTTGCCCTCGTTTCATTTAGGGCACAAGATTGGGCTAGGCATGCAAGTACTGTAAGACCAGTTGGTGTTCAGCAGCTCACACCTTTTCTTGGCTAGATCAGCAAAGCCAAGTCTGAAGGAGGGGAGATTTAGACTGGAAATTAGAAGGAGGTTCTTTACTCGGAGGGTGATAAGGCACTGGAATGGCTTGCCCAGAGAGGCTGTAGATGGCTCACTCCTGGCAGTGTTCAATGCCAGGCTGGATGTGGTCTTGTGGGTGGCATCCCTGCCCATGGCAACAGGGTTGGAACTAACTGATCTTTAAGGTCCCTTCCAACCTGGGCCATTCCATGATTCTGTGATTCTGTGGAGCAGTTCCCTCCAGCAGGCCAAGCTCAGACATGGCTCCAGCACACTCAGGTTCCCCAACTCTGACCTCCCTCCAGTCCCACTCACCAGGATGCCCTGGATGATGGTATGTCTGTTCTTGCCTTCATAGTCCACCACCTCAATATAGTCGAGGTAGGCATCAGCCCAGTACACCAGCCTGTTCACCAAGTCCAAGGTGATGCCGTGTGGGAAGACAATCTTACTGTCCACCAGCTTGGTGCGGTTCTGCCCATCCATGTCACAGCGCTCCACCTTGGGGATCTGTCCATAGTCGGTGAAGAAGACTTTGCTGCATGAGAAGGGCAAACATAGGAGCTCAGAGCCTGGATGTCACGTTTGGCTCAGAGAGAGGGAGGATGCAGACATATGGACACTGTGTTGCTCATGCCTGCAGACACAGGCTTGTCTCCATGGGCATAGGAGTGGCTGGGGTCCACCACAGCAGCTCCCAGTCAGGACCAGCTCAGCTGTGCCAAGGGCTGGAAGCATGTGCCTGCACCCACTGCCAGACGTGGCAGCTCAGAGGAGCCACAGCAACTGGACAGAGGTGCTGAGACAGGCAGACAAAAACTTGAACTCAGATTTGCTGGTGTCACCAGGAAGAAGTCCAGGGCCCTTCACCAGCTGACATGTTAAAACACAACTGTTTGCCCTCTGTTCATCCTGCCTGCGGCAGCAGCTCCTGACACTGCACTTCCCAGACAAGGCACAGCCCAGAGCCAGGGCTCAGCACCACAACCCCAGGCTGCATCTCTGCTGCAGAACCCAGGAGAGTGTAATTCTGTCACCTGTGGCGCTTCTCTGCACCTTCCCTGCTCAGGGCTGGAGTCTCCCTCCAGGCTGCTCTGTGGTATTTATTTACTGATCTATAAAAAGTACTTTAGATTTTCTGCTCAATAACATCAGCTCTATGCCATTCAGTCAAGGATAAAAGCACCTATCTAAAAGTGGCAGGTGAGGAGGGAGATGTTCTCTTTATTAGTTTCACTGGGATGCTGCAGCATGCACAGAATACCCAAATCCCAGCATGGTAGGGGTTGGAAGGGAACTCTGGAGATCATCCAGTCCAACCCCCCTGCTCCAGCAGGGTCATCCAGAGCAGGTTGCCCAGGACCACATCCAGGTGGGTTTGGAATCTCTCAACAGAAAGGGACTCCACAATCTCTTTGGGCAGCATGGGCCAGTGTTCTGTACCCTGACAAGAAAGAAGTTCTTCCTTATGCTCAGATGCAACCTCCTGGGTTCCACTTTGTGCTCAGTATCCCTTGTCCTGTCACTGGGCACCACTGACAAGAGCCTGGCCTCATCTTCTTGGCCCCACCCTTTAGCTATTCATCAACACTGAGGAGATCTGGGTCTGCTCTTCTCCAGACTAAGCAGCCACAGGGCTCTCAGCCTTTCCTCCTCCCAGAGATGCTCCAGTCCCCTCAGCATCTTCCTAGCCTCTGCTGGACTCTCTCCAGTAGTTCCTTGTCTCTCTTGAACTGGGGAGCCCGGCACTGGACCCAGTACTCCAGATGTGGCCTCACTAGGGCAGGAGAACCTCTCTTGACCTGCTGGTCACACTCTTCTTAATACATCCTTAGATGGAGCGAGCTGTCAGGTTAGGCAGACCATGGTTGCACACCAACAGCCTTCCCAGCCAGGCAGCCAGATTTCCCCTGCAACCATGCTTGCAGAAAGCACTTGATGGATCCTTGACTACTCCTGGGGTCCAGTAGCTGCTGCACACCCCCTGAGCTGTTGCAACGATTCAGCATCCCAGTCTCCCCATGCCCGAGAGCTGCCATCCAGCCACCATACCCCTGTACAAACAGGCACAAGAGGAGCTGCTCAACCCCTGCAAGTATCTGCCTGTTTTGGTTCCCAAAAGCCTGTGCACAGCTGTAGTCATGCAGCCCCAAGCTGGATGAGTCAGCTTGTCCTGAGCCTTATCAGGTCCATCCTGCAGGACCCAGCACCAGCAAAGCCACTACCAGGGCAGGTGGAGTGGGAAGCACTCACCGGAGAGGGGCTTTGGGCACTGGCAGGCAGGTGGAGGAGTCCCCACCACCCCCAGAGGGAAGGACCATGTGCTTGCCAGCATTAATCAGAAGACCCAGGTTCAGATGCTGATGTTCCCCCGTGCTACAGTGGTCTGGCTTTGCTCTCCCACCAGCACCTGTCCCTGGTGCAGCACCATCTGAGCAGAGGCTCAAGCTCCTCTGACCCACCACTAAGGACCAAACCTTCATCTTCTCCACAACCAGCTGTTGTGGTTTTAAGCAGCGGGCTGCTTAAAACACTGCTGCCATGACTACCCTGCAGCACGCAGCCCCAGCCTCAGCCAAGTGAGAGAAAATGCTGCAATACACTCACTCCTAAAGCCCAGAAGGGTCACAGGCAGGTGGAGTCCCTTCTCAACAGCATCCTCACAGCAGCTGGATCCTCCTGCCTTGCTCCACCTTCCCAAACTTATGGTGCACGTCCAGGCAGCAGTGTGGAGCCGCCTCATCCCCAAGCAGGACTCTTACCCCATAGCTGGGTCCAGTGCTATCCCCTTGGGGTTGTACAGCTCCAGGTCCAGCAGTGTAACGCAGGTGACTCCATTCTTGTTGCAGACAAAGATTCTGTCATCGATGTCATCCACGAAGTAGAAGTTGCCCGTGAGCCAGTCAATAGCCATCTGCTCCACATCTAGGCCACGGAAGAGGAGGGTAAGGAGAGGTTGGACAGGAAGTGAGGAATGAAGCCAGGAACCCCGCACGTGCCTGCGCACAGGTTCTCTGACCATGTCGCAGCCCAACAGGCATCTCCAGTACAAACTGCAGGAGTAAGCCTGTGTGAGCCATGAAGGAGCTGTGATCTGTGCCAGGGACCTGGCCCTGATCACCATATGTGGAGTGACACAGCAACCCAGGGAGACAGAACCTGCCACCCCTGGGCTGCCCAGCTGTAAGCAGCAGCACTATCAGGCTCATCCCACACAGCTGGGAATTCCAGTATCCTGCGGGAACAGTGGCTGAGTGGGGCGGAACGTTCTTTAAGGCGGTCACTGGAGGAGGCAAAGTCAGCTCCTGAAGAACTGAGGAGCACTGAAGGGGAAGGAACTCCAAACCATGGCATAGGGACAGCGAATGCCTGCCAAGCCCACACTGAGGGCAGTGCAGGGAGGGAAGGCAGCAGGAAGAGCTGCAGGCAGGGCCGCATTCGGGCGAGGCTGCCTGGGCAGAGTTAATCCAGAGCCGTAGGGATGCCTGAGCCCTGGAGCAGATGAGAGATGGCATCTGGCATACAGTGTGAAGTATTTAATTAAACCAGTGAAAGCCTGTTAAATCGGATAAACTCAATGCACCCGAATTCCTTCCTTGCAATCAGGTCAGTGCACGGCACTGTTCAGCCTCCCCCCACCCGCCCCAGGCCAAAGGCCAGGGTGAGGAGCTGCAGCTACCAGTGGCTCTGGGAAATGCCAAGTGCTTGAAAGCTTGTCCTTTCAGTTTATGTCCCCCAAGACCCCATACACTGACCCAGCAGCACTGCAGAGCCAGTACAGGCAGGAGAGAGTCGGGATGGGATCGGGAGCAGCCCCAAAGTCCGACCACCCTGAGTACAGTGGGCCCCAGACAGCCCTGGAGAAGCCCAGCCAGACACTACTGAATTATTAACCAGTACAGAGAGAGGGAAAACATGAATCAAGCCAGGACATTTTGCAATGCCCCATGCCCCCCCTGCTTACAGGACTCAGCCCGATGGGATCAAGCCCTTCCCTGCTGCAGCACCACAAAGCAATCTCTGGATTTTTATGAGATGCAATGCATGAGCAGTGGTTTGGGGTGCTCCATCTCAGCACAAACCTGAACAAAAAGTTCCTGAGGTGGCTAAGCCAGATTGCTTGCTCGCCTCCATGGAGCATTCCATGTCAAGGCCATGGCCTCAGGGATGGGGATGTCATCCCAGGGCTGATGGCCGGCTGGTGACCAACCGCCCTTCAGAAGGGCGAGGCCATGGCACCTGCAGCCACCACCCAGAGTGATGCATCTTGTAAAAACAAGTGGAAACAGCCGAAGCCAAGGAATTAGCCCCAAACCAGCTAAGCCAAAGGCCTGTGCAGAACTCCTGCTGCACTGCCCAACGTGGCAGAGCTGGCAGTGAGGCCAGGGCAAGGGCCCCTGTACCTCCTGACCTGGCTCCTGCGTACCCACTGGTGACAGGGGTTTTCATGCTGAGCAAAAAACACTTTAAAAGGCACCTGAAGTTGGCAGGAGGGGTGGTGTGGGGCAGGTGAGGGCCTCATTCTGCCAAGATGAAATAGTCCAAGTCACAGTGCCCGGACCAGCACCCACAGTACCTCCACACCCCCAGCCCTGATTCACCCTCTGACAAGGGAGGGGGTGGCCGAGCCATGCGCACGCGCAGCCCAGCTCGAGTGAGAAATGCTTCAGCAAAGGGATGTGCAAGAATTCCCCAAAAAAGCAGGTTTTGGCTGGTTCCTGCATGGCTGAGTCAGAGTCACAGGACCGGGGGAGTGATCCAAGCCGGGGCGGACAGGGAGCGGGACGGCAGGAGGCCCTCACCCCCGCGCAGGGCTGCAGACCCTCAGCTGCAGGATTTGGCTGCTTCTTGCTGCTCTCCTCCAAGAGGGGCCCAGAGACTGCCATCAGTGCCCATCTGCAGCTTGGTCCTGCTTTCCTCCAAGCCCCCCGTGTCACGGGGCTGCTGCCACCTCACTGGCCACATCCCTCTGAGCCACAGTCACACCTAGGCCCTCCAACAGGGACAAATTCACCAACACGGCACACAAAAGCTACACAGGAATCAGAAGGGAAAATGGCCAAAACAAGCTCTGGGTTTCCAGCTGCTCACTAACTGGGGCCCACAGTTCTTGCATGCCATTTGCCATTTCCCTGTCAGAGAAGAGGGTCCGGCTCCTCCCAGGGGTCTCCCATCCAGGACCCAGCTCCAAACAGGGCAGCACTGGGCTGGGGAGCTGAGGGTGACGCAAGCACTCGCTCTTCTCCCAGGCTTTATTTTTGCAGCTGGAAAGTATTACCTTCCTCAAAGGCTTTTGTTTTTCAGCTTGCTGCTCCTCTCTCCACTTGCCAGCCTCCCTGCTCCTTCACAGGAATCAGATTTTATTATTATTTTCAGCTCTTTCTTGTAGCCTCAGCTAAACCTGGATTTCCTCTTGAACTTTTAGTGGAAGCTAATTTAGCAAATATCTATTTTTGACCCCTTGTATCAGCCTGCAGAGAGCTTTTCCCCTGCTCCCCCTATATGTCTCTCCCTACTGAAGGATGTGGCCTCTCCCCCTACCTCAGCGCCATGTGTCCCCCTAGCAGGACAGCAGGAGCTGGAGAAGGTGTCCCAGAGCCACCCATCATCAGCAAGACACGTGCAAGGACCCAGCTCAGGGGCACCAGCAGGGACCAGCCTGGCCCTGGGCATGGGACACATCCTGTGAACAATCTTCATGGAAGGATGAGGCCAGGGGACAGAGGTCACCACTCTTCTCCTGCCTGCAGCTCTCAGTAGCAGAGTAAGGCTGGTTGGTGAGCCCATCCTCCCCACCAATTCCCATCCCAAGTCTTCATCCTTGCTCAACCACAGTTGGGCGTTGTGAGCAATTGCAACATGCAAAACTGATTTCCCAAGATTTATTTGCTAGCCTTTCAGAATAAGCTCATGGGGGCAGAGAACAGGGAATGTCAACTTTCAAGGCTCTTCCTGGAAGAAGCTGACCAGCCTTGTCAGCTAGTGAGCCATGGTCCACGCCAGCTGGCCCCACTCAGAGGCACTGGCCAGGAGCACGATGGGTTGACATGGTCTTTGACTGTGGCTGTCCTTGTGGGGAGAGGACAGATGAAGGAAGGACAGAGGGAGCACCAAGAAGTTCATCAGCAAGTGGCACGTTGCTCAACAAGGGCGGGCTGGCTACTTCAGCAAACTCCAAAACCCACCCACGCAGATGTTTCCTGGTTTCAGGCTCAACGTGAACTGATCCTGACCAAGCTTTTGCTGAATTCTCTGCCACAAAGTAATCTCTGTCACAGTGTGCTTGGATTTTCCCTTCTCCTTCTCATGGCTACCAGTGCAAGAAGCTGAAGGAGCCTCTGGGGCCAACAGGCCCTGAGAAGCCACCATCAGGGGCAACTGGCTGGAGGAGAAGGCTCCCACATGTCCTTTCCAGCCCAGATTCTTCTGACACTGGGCTGAGACCTGTCACGGCACTATCAGGGCACGCCCAGGGAGAACAATTGCCCCAAGAGGCAGCAGATGCATCCAGCCTCCACGTAAGAAGTTATTGGCTCCTTCAACTCTTACAGGTCTTCCCAGGCACTCTCAGCAATAACCTTTCCCCTCCCCAATGACAATTTCGTCCTGTGCTGGGACCACCTTGTCCTGTTCAAATAGCTCCTTGACACAAGTAGGTCATCAGCTCAAAAGCTGTCCACAGGAGCTCCTGCCAGAGGTTCTCCCTCCCTTAAATCAAGCCATGGAGCAGACGATTTACCCTACAACCAGTCAAGCACCGCAAGGCTGTGGTTTTTTTGGGGAACAAGCTTTGCTGACCCAGCACATAACTTTCCTCTGCATGAATCAGTTGTTGTGCAGTCTGCAAACACATCAATTGTGGCCTGACACGAGGAGGAAGGAAACGTGCAATCTTCTCTCCGACTAAAACATGGATTTCGACACAGTTGTGAGGCAGCTGCAATGAAGATGTGTGCAACTCAGCAGCTCGCTTGGACTTTTGCACAGTTCCACGTGGAAGCAAAGCAGCCACCTATAGCGGTGAAGGTGCAAAGAGCTTGGAAATCAGTGCTCTGTGCTGCAGTGGTCTGGAGAAAACCTCACTTCTAAAGGGAGTGCTCCCCATGGGGTGTATGGAACAGGACAAGGACGCTAGGCAGGAGAGGTCCCAGCTCTGCTGGGAAGTTTCCCTACAAGACTCTCCTGTGAAGCAACCAAAACCATGCCCGCTTTCAATGGCAGGCACAGAATTATAGACTCATAGAATGGTTTGAGTTTGAAGGGACCTTTAATGGTCATCTAGTTCACCCCGACGTTCATCTAGCTCCAGCAATGAGCTGGGAGACCTTCAACTAAATCAGGTTGCTCAGAGCTCTGTCCAACCTGACCTGAAATGTTTCCAAGGATGGGGTATCTACCACCTCTCTGGGAAACCTGTGGCGTCACAGAGGTCCATCACCAAAAGTTCTTGCCACTTGTCCTGCTGAGATGGATTATCACCCTTGCCTCAGCACATCGGAAAGATAAAAGAGCTGGTCTGAACTCTTCTTGCTGACACTGGCATCTTTTTTTTTTAGATAAAGGATATTTATGTCCAAGAGAACCTCATATTTTTTGCTTCAGCTGTGGTGGATCAGACCTAACAAGCTCCAGCAGTGAACAAGAGCCCGAGGCATTTGGGCTGCAGCAACTGGCCACAGAGCAACACACAGAGCAACCGTGCAGCCCACGGCGCAAGCAGACAACACACCATAGCTCCTTGATCATGGTGCATCGGGAGCAGAGAAGCTGCCTAGAGAGGAGCCTTCTGGGATGCATCATCCTCCTGCTTCTGGCAAACCCCCTAAGAGCCAGAGCCTGAGGGGTGGCCACAGCTGACCGGCCACCCAGCGTGAAAGCCCAGCAGGCAACTACACTGCACGCCCGTGGCACCAGGCACCGGAGAGCCAACAACAAGTGGCTCTGGTGGAAAAGAGCTTGGAAAAGTTGCCGAATGTTTCGGTTCAGAAACGCCTCCACAAGAGGAACAGAGGCTTGTCAGGAATGCAGTCCCCAGGGCTTCTCAAATACATCGGTTTCCTACTTTCCTTTTTATAGGGAATGATCCATTTGATACATTTACATAATAACATAATCTGGAGGAATTTCTGTCTCTTCCCCTCACAGACATCCTCCCCCCCGCCAGAGGACAAGGCCGGCTCTGTAACACTACCAGCCTCCATGGATAAACACTGCTCCTGGGGACAATTTTCCTTAATTAGAAGTATGCTAACAGGACAGGCACGAAGACAAACTCCAGCCCCGAGGGTGCTGGCTGGGCATGGCCTGACACCCTGCACTTCTCCAGGGTCCAGCAGAACCCCCTCTGAGCCCCAGCTCCCAGGAACAGACTCCTCCTTGTGTGAGGGCTCACCACCTCAATCCCTGCTGCCAGCTCCAAGATGGGAGTGGAGGGGATTGTGGACGGGACAGACAGTGGCATGCAGAGCCACTGCCGTCACGTCAGCCTTGTTCCCTTAAAAAACGGGCTGAAAAATAAATAAATTTACCCCTCCTCTGTTAAGCTGTTGAGCTTGGAGGAGGAGCAGCTGGGTGGAAGCCTGTGGCCCACGTCCAGGATGTCTGACTCGGCACTCGGAAGGATCCTTGTGGCCTCTGTGCACACGCTCACCCATGCCCACACAAGCCAAACATTCCTGTGAGGCAAAACCAGCACCCCCAGGGGTGCACAGCCCCCAGCCCGGTCCCCAGGGCAATGTGGGAGGACAGCCCCAGGTCAGCCATCTCTGAAGACAGGCACCACAACAGAAGACGCTGGACCATATCCAGGGAGCCCTGGGCTGTGCAGACCCCCGGCTCACATGGTCCCTGTGCCTCAGCCCCTTGGCCAGCATCCAAAGGGAAATGCTCAAGGGACACCAGAACCTCTCCAGCCCCAGGCTGACACCCCACCAGAGGCGGGATGCCCCAGGCAGCATTTTGTCACCCAACAGCTTGTGCCCCCTCCCCACAGCTGGGCTCAGCTTCACAGTATCCCTGCACCGTGGCAAGGGAGGTGGGAAGAGCAGGAACAGGGATGGATTTTTCTCCATCTTGGCTGCGTGGAGGGCAGCCAAGAGACCACTAATTACTTTGCTTAATGAGGCCATTCCATGGGCAACAATATTCAGCAGAGGCTGATGGAGGGACAGGTCACTTGGCTTCTGGGTGGGAGGAGACAGACACAGGCTTAAGGGGAAGCTGGGGAGCTATCATCGGGATGATTTGGGGGACAGGGTTACAAGAAAGTGAAAATGGGACCAGTGTGGGCAGAGATGATCCTGACAGGGTTCGGCCACAGCATAGCGAATGGCATGAGCACAGCGCAGGACAGACAGACAGATGTGTGCAGGGACAAACATGAGACTGTCCATTTGAAATGAAACCTGTCCCTGTGCACAGGAGGATCCCAATTACTCAGGACATTCATTTCACCCTTTCATTTCCAGCAATGTGGGAACACAGCTCACCCCATGCCTGATGCCTTGCAGGGGGATCACATGGGACTTCTTCATCCTCGGAAGGGGGAGGCAGAGAAGACCTTTCCCTGCTTCACCACTGCAGCCCAGGGGGTCAACGTGGCCATGAGGAACGAAGATGGCAACTCGGGTAGCAGATCTGCACTGCAGAGCCATACCCTCTGGCATGGGATGCTGCTGCCCTCAGACTGCTCAGCAAAGCTCAGAGAGAAACAGAAACCATCCCAGCCTGGCTCACTTCACTCCAGGGGATCTCTGTCCTGATGGGGACTTTATCCTCATCCCACATATGGGGAAATATCAAAATTAAAGCCAGAGGCGCCAGGCAGAGCTGTCCCAAGTGTCTCCTATCAGAGCTGCCTCCAGGCTGAACCAAGACCCATAGGCACTTTGTTAACAGAGTGATTAAAACCACCGCGGCCTGGTGCCCTCCAACACGAATCACCCGTTACTCTCCTGCATCACTGCTACAAGAGCAGTCATAAACAGTTAAAGAAGAAAACAAAAAAAGAGAAAGCAATCAGCAGCTGAAATTACCAATCATCTGGCTCTCCTGCCAAGTGAGTTCACATCGGAGCCTCTTTCTTGGCTAGGATGAGGCAGCAAGGAAGAAAAATAGCTTTCCATGCAAAGTGAGGAAAGAAATGTACTTGGATTCCTCTGCAGAGCAACATCTCCCTGAAATCAATTTGTCCTAAACCCTACAGCTCTTCTGCTTACTGGCAAGAGGACAGGTCATTAGGAGTAACAGGGCTGAACTGGAGTCAAGGCAAACAACCTCCCAGACATGCTTGTTTAGATAGATGCTGCACAGGAAGGTATTTTAATAATGGCCAGGTTGCTATCATTTAGGGTTTATAACGCACTCTGGATCAAATGTCCTGATATTTCAAACCCCTTCCTGGGGGCTTGTTGTATAAAAGAAAAAGAAAACAACAAAACTTAAAAGAAGAAATAATAAATCAAGGAGCCTCTGCAGCCCTTTCCCAGCAGCCCTGGCCACATCCTGCAGCGCAGCCGACATTCCTGCCCGCTCCGACTGGGAGCTGGCCACAACCTCCAGCAACGGCCCTGTTCCCCTTCCTGCAGGACATCAAACCTGCACCATCACCCTGTACTGGGAGAGAACCAAAGCTCTGGCACCTGGGCTCTGGGGCTGTGACCTGACACCAGTGGGGCAGTACTGGCACCAAAGACTTTCCAGCACAACAAATGCATTCAGCAAAACAAAGCCTGGCACCACGGGGCTGCTAGTTCTGACCATGCAAAAAGTCACAAGTCAGTCAAATAAAGGGAAAAAAGAAAGAGAAGGAGTCAGAGAAGGGGGCCTGCTGGGAGACCCATGGAGAAACCCAGGCCTCTGGACACGTTCGCCAGTATTTTTCCACAGTTAAAGCAAAGAACTCCTGCCTTTTCCTGAAAGTTGAGTATCACTTGGCCATACTGCGCCAGAGCAGAGGCTTTAACAAATGCTGCAGAGGATGAGAGGTGCCTGGCACAGGGTCAAGCCACTGCCAATTAAATTAACAGTGTCAATTAATGGTGTCCCCTTAAGGAGGGCTCCTTGCAGAGCTTCAGACCTGACCCACTGTCACCACTCTGTGCACGCTCCAGGGAATTGTTCCCCACTTCTTGTGTCATCTGTGGGGAATAGAGACACAAATCCCATTGAAGGTCACACAAACCCAGCCAGAGGAGAGCAGGCTGCTGCTTCACTCGTCCTTCTCGGTCCCAGCCCCAGGGTACGAGGCAGAGCTCAGGGGCTGCCCAAGAAGCTGCTGCCAGGCCACGTGCTCCCCAACAGCTGGCCCCAGCCCTGGGGGGAATGGCCAGGGGGTCAAGCTTTGCAGCAAGGAGAACCAGGGGAATGGAGGTCCGTGACCAGGCCATGGGATGCAGCCAGCATCCTGCACACATCCATTACAGTAGAAACAGTGGCAAGGAAGTGATAATGAAGGAAATTGTCTCCCCCGCCATGACCGGCAGCTTCCCTGGCAAAGAATGAGGCCTCAGACTGGCTGGTGGACAGGCAGAAACCATGTTGCACTATGCCAGCCCCAGGCAGGACCCCCACTGGACCCCTACCTCCCAGATGGGAAGGCTGAGCAGCACAAGGGCCTGGACACAAATTCTGGGTTTGGTGGTTGTTTTTCTTTCACTGTGTTGTTTTGCTCTGAAATTTTCTGGAAGCCCAACTCCAAACAAATGAGGACATTGTCTTGGGAAACATGTGGAGGTTGGAATCTGGTTCAGGAAACCCATGGGATCAGAAAGTCCCCAGAGCACAGGGAT
Source organism: Galbula dea (assembly GCA_013399015.1). NCBI lineage: Eukaryota > Metazoa > Chordata > Aves > Piciformes > Galbulidae > Galbula > Galbula dea. The sequence continues at coordinate 104,309 of VWZX01001804.1, read as the reverse complement.
TAGCTGCCAAGCAAGGTGGGTCCACAGGGATGGGCAGCAGCCCCTGCCTGGCACAGATCTCATTCCTCCTCTGCACATGCTGTCACTTCCCAGCAAAGCCTCAGTCACCAGCCATTCCCAGCCTTGTTCAGGCAGCGAGGCTGGTCTGGAGCGGTCCAGACTGAAAGGGGGTTCATGGGGACTTGTCCCATGCTGCCTCGCAAGAAGAGGCGATGTTTGACTGTTTTGAGCCGATGTTGACTGCCAGTGGAGTGAAGCCTGTGCACACTCAGAAAGCAGCTCTCCCCTGTGCAGGTACAAGCCGTTCTGTCCTTGAGTGCAAGAGGACGCGCAATATCTGCCAGGATCCTCCCTGGAAGAAAAAGTGCTGGGTTTTCACCCAGAACAGAGGTAGAGGAAGATGAAGGGCAAAACAAGCTACCGTTGTTGCAAGTCAGTGTTGGCAGGAAGGACGAGCCCTCTCCAGCACCAATCCTGCAAGCGTCCTCCTGCCACAACCTCCTTATGGGGCTGAGCCTGGAGAACGTTCTGGAGGCTGCTCCAGAGGCTGCTCAGCAACCCCAAAGGAAGCTGAGCTCCAGGGGCTAGCTGGGAAGGTGCCACCACCAAGTCCCCACAGGGATAGGGACAGGCTGGATCCCTGCCTAGTGAAGGGCCACACTGGTCCCATGTCTGCCTGAAGTAGATACAGCTCCTCTTCAGCACTGGTCAAGGGCTACTTGGCCATGCAACCACCAGCATGGAGCCCCACGTGTCCTCCCTGCCGCAGAGGTGCCCAGGGCTCCCCAGTCACCACAGCCAGCTCTGACTGATGGTGGAGAGAAATTATTCAATTCTAGCATGAGGTGGTTTTTGGGTTTTTTTGTAAAAGAAATAGATGGAAAACTTCACCAGACTCTGATTTCTAGTGTGTCCCTGGGAAAAAGACCTGGGGGTAGGGAACTAGCCAGCTCCCATCAACTCAGAAAATCACTGCCTGTAAAAAATGTCCACAGGCAGCACGTGTTTGGGAGCCAAGGGACAGTCACCATGAGAAAGCACAGCAGTCCTCAAGACTGCGGCTAGAAAAAAGGGTTTAGCAGTGCAAGGACCAGAGGAAAAGCAAAGCTTCAGAGTGCAGCAGGTCTTGCCAAGCCCTGTTAACAGCATTCATTTAACACATCTCCACCACACGAGTGACACTAATCTCTCTGCAGGAAAGGAGCAGGGATAGGCAGGCCGGGACGCGGGGCTGCTATCAAAGCCAGGCTGTGACATCTCACCAGTCCAGACCTGCCCCCGACAGCTGGGGGCTGCCAGTTTCCAGCCCTTCAGTTATCAGTCTTTCCCCATCAGATGCCAACTCAAGCCCCATTAGTAGCAGGCACCAGGGAAGCCTGACTCCTGCTGTTACCAGATAATGCCATAAAGCAACAAATAAAGAGGGAAACCACTAATTGGATTCACAGGTCTCTCCAGTGTCCTGACAGCAAAGAGCAGGGAAGTGACATTATCTCCTCATCACAACCCTCAGCATCTCACCCAGTGCTGGGGGAAACTCATTTCTCTAACTCATGAACAAACCCTGCCCTGCGAGGATGTTTCGCTGTGAGGATGTTTCCCTGCACGTCAGCAACATGGGCAAGGCCACAAGGGCAAGAACGCAGCCCCACAGTGGTGCAGAGCTGAAGCCTGCCAGGAGCACACAGCATTCCCTCAGGAAACAGGAATACAAAGCAACCAGTGCCACACAGCCAATAAGTGGCTCAGGGCAGCCCAGCTCCCACCCCCTCTGTGCCCCAACTTGCCAAGAACGGCACCCACTGGGACATGTCTCTGTCACCATCCCCAAGGGAGGGCAGAGGTGGCAGCTCTCCATCACAACATCCCTGACAGGAGGAAGGTCTCTTTGGAAGATGTGCAGGAGCTGCATTCTCACCCCTTCTGAGGTGCATTGAATGGTTATTGCTAACACAGGGTTTCCAGCTGGCGTCTGCCCAGGTAGCATGGACCCACCACAGCACGCAGTCTGCAGGGAAGGTGGTTGATGGCATGATCACACCATGAGCTCACATCTTGGGCCTGAAAATCAGAACCTAAGTGTGTGGTTGTGCTCCACAGCCCAAACCCAAGGTCGTTCTACACCTCACACTGGAGAAGGGATCCCTTCACAGCTCCTTTGCAAGCAGCCAAAGCACCCAACGGCAGCAGGGACTGTGCTGTAGGAGCTGCTGGTCCCCCCCTTTGCTGGAGACAAGAACAGTCCCTTCATCACGGGGCAAGGACAGGTGCTTCCCCATCCTGGTCAACTGAATTCCTCTCCTCCCACCCTGAGCTATCAGGACTCATCAGAAGGCCAAGCAAAGTAAGGCACCTTTTCTTGTCTGGACTTGAATGTGCCCTTCTTACAAGCTACCTTCCCCTTCTGACCACAATTAACAGGTCATGCCTCTGATTAACTCCCTGGAGCTGGAGCAGCCCAACACACTGCCTGAAAGGCCAACAGCCTCATCTGGGTATGGCAGAGGGGCTGCAGTGGGTGCTGCAGGTCCTGCTCCCACATCGACACCTCACCACCACTTGCTGGCCAGGGTGGTTGCTCCTCCTGCAGCCACCCCGATCCATGAGCCAGGTCACCAACGCCTAGGGCTGTCGCACCTTCAGCCTCACACCATCCCCAGGCAGAGGGAGGCATCCCAGAAAGCTCCTGCTTGGGCAGAGCAGAGACCTGGCTGGGGAAAGGCATCTAGGCTCACTTCAGGAACACCCCAAAACCTTTCAGCCAAATCCCAGCTGTTCCCCTTCCCTTGGGCCAAACCACAGCTTCTGGCTCACGTGCTGTCCACAGACTACAGCCTTGCTCCAACTCCCAACTCAGGAAATTACAACATTAAAATGGAGCTTGACGGGAAGAAGTCTGCAGGCAGAGCTTTCCACACAGCTGCCCTGCCAGTAACTACAGGGAGACCAAACTCAGCCTGAAGAAGCCTTAGGAGAGAAGCATGTAAATCAGACCTCCTCAGACCATCGCAGGGGAAGCAGAGAGCAGAGCTGAGACCTCTTTTGCCTAATTTCAGGCTATCGCAAGAGTAAATGGTGAGGCCTCTCCCTAAAAATACACACTGCCCTAAAAATACACAGTGCAAGCTCAAATTAACCACCCTGTACACACCCTTAGCAGCAGCCAGAGCCTGCCATGCCCCAGACTCATGGCAGCCCAAGGGTCCCCTACTCACACCCCACACTTCAGCCAGGGATTCGACCAGCTCCCCTCTGCACACAGAACTGGGCAGAGAAACACCCTCAGCTCAGAGATCCACCTTAGACCTTACTCGTTTGCAAACATCAGTTCATACATGTCCAGCTCATTTGCTGGGTCAACCATTGCTCACCGCAGCGTAGCACCCGCAGCCCCGTGGAAGGAGGGATTGACCCCTCCTGCATCACGCACGGCATGGTCTCCCCCAGAGGCACCCTGAACTTCAATGGGAGGATGATGCCAGAGAAGTGCAAAACCTGATAGAGATGCACCACAAACCCCAGACAACCTCAACCCCGCCCCAACTGACTTAAGTCTGTGGCTTCCAAGGATAAGATCAGCCACAGTACAGCACTGGGAACAGTTTCCCACATCCTGCCTATGTCACCCACCCACCCCTCCTCTTGGGGAGACTCCACCACTCTGCACCAGTGAGAGCGTGCCAGAAGGTGCCCAGAAACCCAAGGCTTCTGCTGGGACTCCTCAGAAAGCATGGACTATTGGGAGAGCAGCATGGCCATGGGCCTGGGGCAAAGACCACCAAAATCCAAACTGATTTCCTCCTATGACCAAGTGACATGCCTCATGGATGAGCAAAAGGCTGTGAATGTGTCTACCCAGACTTCAGTAAAGCCTCTGACACTGTCCCTCAGAGCATTCTCCCAGAGAAGCTGCAGCTCATGGCTTAGACAGGTGTACTCTTTGCTGGGTAAGAAACTAGCTGGATGTCCAAGCCCAGAGAGCAGTCCGGGATGGAGTTAAATCCAGTTGGAAACCGGTCACAAGAGGTGTGCCCAGGGCTCAGGTTTGGGGCCAAGTCTGTTTAATGCCTTTATCAATGGTCTGGATGAGGGGATCGAGGGCACCCTCAGTAAGTTTGCAGACAACACCAACTTGGGTGGGAGCATTGATCTGTAGAGGGATCTGGGCAGGGTGAGCCAGTGGGCCATGGCCAATGGCATGAGGTTCAACAATGCCAAGTGCTGGGTCCAGCATCTGGGTCACAACAACCCCATGAATGCTACAGGCTTGGGGCAGAGTGGCTGGAAAGCAGCCCAACAGAAAAGGACCTGGGGGTGCTGGTCAATAGCCAGATGAACATGAGCCAGGAGAGTGCCCAGAAGGCCAAGGTGGTCAACAGCATCCTGGCTTGGATGAGCACTAGTGCAGCCAGCAGGACCAGGGAAGTGATTGTCTGCCTGTACTCAGCACTGGCGAAGTTGCAGCTCAAATACAGTGAATCCTGGGTCAGTTTCAGGCTTCTCACTACAAGAAGCACATTGAGGTGCTGGAGCGTGTCCAGAGAAGAGCAACGAAACTGGTGACAGGTCTAGAGCACAAATCTTGTGAAGAGCAGCTGAAGGAACTGGGCTTGGTTAGTCTGGAGAAAAGGAAGCTCAGGGGAGACCTTCTCACCCTCTACAACTCCTTGAAAGGAGGTTGGAGCGAGCTGAAGATTGGTCTCTTCTCCTAGGTGAGTAGTGATAGGACAAGAGAAAACGGCCTCAAGTTGGGCCAGGGGAGGTTCAGGATGGATATTAGGAACAATTTATTCCCTGATAGAGTGGTTAGGCATTGGAACAGGCTACCCAGGGCAATGGTGGAGTCACCATCCTTGGAGGCGTTAAAAAAAAATGTGTAGACATGGCAATCTGTGACATGGTTTAGTGGCATGGAGGTGTTGGGTTAACAGTTGGACTTCATGATCTTAGAGGTCTTTTCCAACCATAATGATTCCATGATTCTGTGAAATCCCAGCAAATAAGTCTTCCCATTCTGACTGCTGAACTGGGCCAGCAAGCCCAAAGAGGAGGCAGAACTGTAACCACACTCGTTACAGCCAGGGAGACACAAGCAGAATGAAACCATCATCTGCCACTCACGCTTGTGACTCACGTGGCTGCCTGACGGAAGGCACTTGGATTTTGTTCACCTCTTAGGGTGGAGACTAGACCCTGGCTTGGCCACGAGAGCAGGGGGCAAAAACCAAAAGAGAAGCAATGAGAACTGCCACCCCCAAACCTGCTCTGCAAGTACCAGCTCTGCTCCTCACTGTATCACACAAAGAAACCACCAAACTTGCTAGAAATAGTTAGAGGGAGGGAAAAGGAAAGCCAAAAGGTATGTATGTTTGTGCTGAAGCCTCAGTGCCTGGCCCTGTAGAAAGCCACCTCCTACCCAAATACATCCCTGCATCACCCACCGCTGGCTGGGGAATCTCAGGCTTTCGAAAGGTGATGGGGACTGGGAACAGGGACTGGGAGCAAGCTCCAAAGGGGAGCAGGCACTCACGGTGTAGGCTGAGGGAGATGTTGATGGAACGCTCCTCCACGAAGCCTTTCAGGTTGGGGATCTTGGCACACTTGAGGATGGTCTGGGAGGCACTGTCACCCACATGAACCCAGCACACTGTGTCTTCGACATAGTTGAAGTCCATGGCTGTGGTCTGCTTGGCGCTCGTGGGAGTGATGTTGGGCACAGGGGCTCCACTTAGGTAGGTGGCCAGGATGTTCTGGGAGTTGGCAATGAGCAGCACAGGAGGGCGGTCCACGGGCTCTGTCAGGGAAAGGAGAGGAGAAGGGTGGTCATGGCAGAACGCCCGAAGCTTGGGGCTGTGATACCACGTCAGCCTGCAGCTCAGCCCTTCTACTCCAGCAACAAGAACAGGACATGCGGCCCAACACAGGCAAGCAGGCGGTAGCATAGAAGGGAAGAGCACCCTGAAGTGAAGAATAAGGGGCAGGGGGACACATAGGACAGGAGACCACAGTTTGCAGAGCTGCCCAGGGGTGATATGATCCTCCCATCAATGGTCTCACCATTCTTGGCTTTGCAGGATCTGTTATCGGGCTGCAGAAGGTATCCTTCAACACAGCTGCACGTGTAGGAGCCCTCTGTGTTGGTGCAGGTCTGGCTACAGGTCCCATAGACAGTGCATTCATCGAAGTCTGGAAAAGAAGGCAAAACCCCCAAGGTTTGGACTAGCAAACATCTCTCCTTAGCTCCCTTAAGAAGGAACCAAGAGTCTTCCTTTTCTCCAAGGCAGAGCTGCAAAGGAGGATGCAATCCCCAAGCCAAAAGAAATGGTCACCATGGCCTCAGAGGAATCCCTGGCCAAAGGATTCTGCTCCAGCATCAGTAGCAAAACAGCCATAGGATAGTTCCAGCCTCACAGGCAAACCTTTTTGAGGCCTAATTATCCACTGCCCCTCCCCCCTACTCTGTCAAATCTGCACCTCCATTTCCAGCCTGAATTTCTCTAATCTTCAGTTTCCAAACCCCCAGCTCGCATGCTGATCTTTCTTATGCCAGATGAAAGAGCAGTTTCCACCAGACAGCTATCGCCCCAGAGGTGCATGCAGGAGCTGATAAAAGCTCCTTTCACCTCTGTTCAGAGGAATGAAAGAGATGGAGCTGGTGCCTTCTCTGCCTTCCACTCTTGTTTCCAGGCATTGCACTGATCTGATCATTCCTCACTGACCCTCTCCTATTTTCCAGAATCCTCTCCAGCACAGACACTGGGAACACATACAAGCCCAGTAATGGCCCCTGACTCCGTGCACAAAGACAAAACCTCTTCCTTGCTCCCTCACAGTATTCCTCACTCAGACTTTCAGAAGCTGCATCCGTGGTGGCCAGGAGGCAGAGACCCATCCGGTCAGTCCCCTTTCCCTTCTGAAGGTCTGCCAAGCCCCAGGCCCCTTTAGCCACATGGCCAAACCGTGCCAAGACAGCAGCATTGGTCCCAGCCCCAAGGAATCACTGGCACTGCAGGGTAGTGATGGCTCTGCCCACCCCACACTGACCTCTGCAGCTCCTTCGGTCCTCGGCCAGCTGGAAGGAGTTGTTGCAGTAGCAGGTGGGTCCGTTCAGAGTTGGCACACAGTGGTGCTGGCAGCCCAGTGCCGTGCAGTTCACCAATTGTTCTGTGAAGACAGGGACAATGGAGGGAAGAGGATGTCACTGAAGTGCAAGCAGCGATGCCCAGGTGAGGGACAGGATGGACACCTGAGCCTCAGCGCTGGGTGAAGGGGACCCCAGGCAGCCCCCCAGGCTTTGCTAGGGGCCTCCACACTGTATCCCTACTCCCTAGTGGGGAGAGAAAGACTGAGACCCTCAGCTGAGGGGGGTTTGAGCAGCCCCAACGTCCCCCAAAGCTGCTGACTTGATGTTGCCTCCCACCAAGAGCCTGTTGTGGCCACGGCCAGCCAAGACCCAGTGTTCCTTGTGCAGAAGAGCAGCATAGGAATCAGCTCTGGGGTGTCCCAGGGGACATGGATCCCAGATAGACACTGGATCCGCCACATCCTCCTCACAGCAACTTCCCTCTAACCAGGGTTTCAGGGAACCTGAGGACCACTCTGTGCCAGAGTTGCTGCAGTGCAGGCAGGGAGGAGGAGGAGTGCAGGCAGACAACACTAGAGAGCCTGGAGCCATATAGCGTCACCCCAATGCCAGCGCCAGCATCAGGAAGCCCCTGGGAAAAGCTGGGACCAGAGATGTGGACACCAGCTCACCACCTCCTGCAGTGTTATTTCCACCAGCAGCTGTAATAAACACCAGCAAACTCCTCCCGGCCCACACTGCCAATGGGCAGCTGGGAGACTAGAGCTGCCTGCCTCACTCCACTGAAACATGGCACCACAGAACCCCAGAATCCCCGATTGATGGGGGACCCTGAAGAATACACTGAGAAGAGTCTGGCCCCATCCCCTTGGCCCTCACCCTTTACATATCGCTCAGCACTGATGTGATCCCCTCTCACTCTGCTCTTCTCCAGGCTAAGCAGCTCCATAGCTCTCAGCCTTTCCCCTTCCCAGAGATGCTCCAGTGCCCTCAGCACCTTTGTAGCCAAGGCTGGACTCTCTCCAGTAGCTCTCTGAACTGGAAGTTCCTCCCTTTCTCTCCTTGCCCTGCCCAAGCTGGTCACTTGGGTGCTCAGAGAGTGTTGAACTGAGCCCCAGGAGAAATGGCATCTGCCCAGCCATAAGCCTCCCCAGACCAAAACCTCCAGCCCTCCCCATGTTCCCCTTCAGAGACGCAGCTTGACAGGGAAGCAGTGCCAAAGTGCTGCAAGAAACCTGCCCCTCGAATATGAAACTGTTTAATAAGCCAAGCAGGGTCTGGCCAAGCTGTTCACATGGTTTATCAGCTTTGGCAGGCCCAGCTCTTCATTTCAGATTCTTATCTTGCAGCTGAAGCACCACATGCATCCAAAAGGAAAAACCCCCAAGAATGGCAGGTCTGCAGGAGGGGGATGATGAGGCTTCAGCATGGAGGCTGCAATGGCATTTCCAGCTCCACGGATGTCTGCGAGGGCAGCAGAGGCTCCCCAATGGGTCTCTGCAGGACATACCTCCTGCCCACAGAGGCAGCGAGAGGAGCAGAACTGGACAGGGCAACGCTCCAGCAGCCAGAGCACAAAACGGGGTTTGTCCCCGTTTGGTTTGTCCCCCCAAGCTTGGGGCAGAGGTGGGCTGGGGCTGGGGCTCACAACCAGCTGCAAGGAAATGCCTCGCAAGGGTGGAACCACCAGCTCTCCCCACACTGGACCTCAGCATGTGACACATCTAGGGCTTATGGTCCCAACATGCCCAAACCTGCGAGCAACTACCACCCTGACATGGGGCTTGCCCGCACTCAGCCCTCGCCTCGTGTGTGCTGGCCACGTGCTGCCCAGCTGTGAAAACCAAAACCCCACTTAGGTAATGAGAATGATTAGTGAAATATGAATTGCCAGCTGCAGAAGCTGCCCTGGACTCCTGTGGGAGACAGGCAGCGGAGAGGAGCTCAGTCCCAGCTCTGTGGCTGGGCAGGAGGGACCAAGCCCTTCAGCACAGGGTGTCCTAGACCTGGCTCAGAGCAGGGCAGGAGCCCTCAGTCCCAGGCAGAGGAAGGGCTGAGGAGGAAAGCAAAGTGCTTGCGGCTGGGGCAGAGACTGAAGAGAGTCAGCTCTAGGGGTCAGACCGGGACACATTTCTGAGCAACTAATCTGTGCCCCAGTGAGCCGATGCACGCTGATTTAGGGAGAGTTTTCCAGCAGGATTAGCAACAGGAGTGGGGACAAAGCTCCTGAAAATTAGGAAAAAAACACACTGGTATCTCTTATCTGAACCAGAACCCCCAGCACTCCAAGCTTTTAAACCCAGGAGACAATGCAGCTATTTTCTGGCCTGCAGGCTCAGGAATGATGGGCATTCCACTCGCAAGCGGCTCTGGCTAATCTCTGGATCCACTACCAGCCAGCCCAGCGCTAAGCGGCCCCAGGAGAGGGTAAGCGGCCCCAGGAGAGGGGAGCACGGTGGCACCAGTGTGAAGCCATTACACAGAGTCAACATGGGCTCAAGCAGCACAGCCAGAAACCAGAGATGACTGAGGACCTTGCGACTCCGGAGGAGTCAGGAGCAGCACCTCATGTGGAAGCCCCACAACCTGCAGCCCCCCTCCAACCACCATCCAGTGATATAAAATGACCCTGTTGATAGCCATCAGTATTTTAGAACTGGATGTTCAGAGATCTCACCTGGAAGGTACAAGCACAAGCTTCTGTGGACAGAAGACACCTGAACTCTGGCCTAGCCTTTGAACTAACTGGTGATGGGGCGTTGTTTTGCTTTTTTCTCCAGAATACTTTGCCACTTTAGGCTGCCATTTTGATAAACTTTTGATAACATGCTTTTGATAAACATGCCCAGGACAGAAACATCTGATCTGTTCCTACATGAGGAAGAGTTTTTGTTCAGCTCAAAACGAAACTTAGGGTTCCTCCCACTTTTCTGAGAAAAGATATAAAGTCATTTAATTTCAAAGTCCAAATTTTGGGTGCATATAGTTTTGTTTCAGAAGCATCTTGGAATTGCTACTGGTTTTCAATGAGAAATTTCAGGAATTTAGCTACTTTGCCTGGTGAAATCTGGTAATTTACTCAGGTCTTGTAGAGTCTTGGAAGTACGTCATAGCCAGAACTCTGTAGACTCCGATACTCAGTGGTGGACTTGGCAGTGTAAGGTTTACATTTGGACTTGATATTAAAGGTCTTTTCCAGTCCAAATGATTCTATGAATCTGCACCCCCCAACACATACCCCGACAGTGCGGTCCCTCATCAGAGCCATCGAGGCAGTCGTGGAGCCCATTGCAGAGTTTGCTCATGTGGATACAGAGCTCCGTGCCCAGGCAGTTGTGCTCATTGGGTTGGCATCGGGACACCTTGCTCTGAGGACCTGCAAGATAGCAAAAGGCAGAACTGTCACCAGAACTGGACAGAGAGAGAGGTCTGCAAGCCATCGCCTGAGGGAAACACCTCAAACCCTGAGGGGCCTCTCAGCTCCCCTTATTGCTCTGTTGTGGCTCTCCAGCAGTCACTATCACTGGGATGTGGCCTAGCACAAGGAGATCCTGGGTAAAAGCTCTTCAAGCAGATGCAGGGATTCAGGGAACCTCACATTCCCGAGGATGTTCATGGGAACATTTTGCAGTGGTCAATGGCAAGCACCACACTGGAAGCCAAGAATGTGAACAGGCTTTGATTCGCTCTGCCCAGATGTTAAATCCTCCTTGGTTTGTGTTCCCCTGTCCAGCACATGCCCCACAGCAAAAGCAGCACCCACCTCACAAGGCCACTCCCAAACCCTCTCAGCTCCCACAGAATGTTAGGGGTTGGAAGGGACCCCTGGAAATCATCTAGTCCAAATCCCCTAACAGACCAGGTTCACTTAGAGCAGGCTGCACAGGATGGTGTCCAGACAGGTTTTGAATGTCTCCAGGGATGGAGACTCCACCCCCTCTCTGGGCAGCCTGGGCCAGCACTCCACCACCCTCAAAGCAAAGAAGTTCCTCCTTGTGTTTAGATGGAACTTCTTATGCTGCAGTTTGTGCCTGTTCCCTCTTGTCCTGTCCCTGAGCACCACTGAAAAAAGCCTGGCCCCATCCTCCTGACCCCTACCCATCAAGTATTGATAAGCACTGAGAAGATCTCCCCTCAGTCTTCTCCAGGCTAACCAGTTCCAGCTCTCTCAGGCTTACCCCGTAGAGAGATGTTCAGGTCCCCTAATAATTTTTGTGGCCCTTTTCTGTACCCTCTCCAGAAGTTCCCTGTCTTTCTTGAACAGGGGAGACAAGAACTGGACACAGGACTCCAGATGTGGCCTCACTAGGGTAGAGGAGGAGGATAACCTCCCTTAGCCTGCTGGTCACACTATTCTAGGTGCATCAATGGCAGCTCACAGCCAGAAAAGGCTCAAACTAGGCTCTGCATCCCAAGTTCTCCCAGGAGGAAGCCCATTAACAGATGTTAGGTTTCCCTTTCAAGGCAAGCTGGATGGAAAAGCCTGACCTGTCTGGAGTGAACTTTCCCTTTTCGATTGCCTCTGCAGTGCACTGCCCGAGCAGAAGCACCCTGTGAGATGGAAGGAGACCCGGAGCAGCCAAGGGAGACAGGAACCCTCTGCCCAGCTCCAGCCAACAGCAGATGTGTGCCCTCCGACAGAACGAGCCAGGTTAACCAGCCAGGGTCCTGCAGGAAGGTGACCCCAGACCTCAGCAGCCCTGGACTCCCTGTTTCGAGCTCCTGTGGGTCACATCCACACTGGACACACAGTTCTGAGCACCTGACTGCTGGGAAGGCGCTCGGGGCATGCATGGTCAGGCAGAACCAAGCACCTTGAGTGCAGCTGCCCCAAGTACACCCTCCAATGCCAACAGAAGCTTTTTAAGAGGTGGCTGTGCAGACAGGCTGGTTGGGGGTTTGTTAAGAGTCAGGGCTATGCAACACAAGGAGGCTTAACCTCCATTATTAACTAGAAAAATTACAAAGAAAGAAAGGCTTTATTTTTAAGCTTCTCTGAAAGGAAGCATGGCACTAAGACAAACAACACAACATACCATAAATCGACTAACAGCCTGAAACTCTGTTAGAAACTCCTTCAACATCCTGGTTCCAATACTGCTTCACCCCAGGCTGGAAGGCAGCTGCCTGGAGATGATGCTTGGAACAGTGAGCCCTGGCACAGCATGGGCTCGGCGTCAGCAGCCCACTGGTATGCCACAACACACAGACAAGCGAGCTCTGCAAAGCCCAGATCCTTCATGCAGGCTCTCTTCTCCTTTCTGGGCCTTGAGCTCCACAGAATCCCAGCATGGAGGGGGTTGGAAAGGACCTCTGGGGATCATCCAGTCCAACCACTCAGCTCCAGCAGGGTCATCCAGAGCAGGTTGCCCAGGACCACATCCAGGTGGGTTTGGAATCTCTCAACAGAAAGGGACTCCACAATCCCTTTGGGCAGCATGGGCCAGTGTCCTGTACCCTGACAAGAAAGAAGTTCTTCCTTATGCTCAGATGCAACCTCCTGGGTTCCACTTTGTGCTCAGTATCCCTTGTCCTGTCACTGGGCACCACTGACAAGAGCCTGGCCCCATCCTCTTGGCCCCACTCTTTAGCAGTTCATCAACATTGAGGAGATCTGGGTCTGCTCCTCTCCAGGCTAACCAACCCCAGGGCTCTCAGCCTTTCCTCCTCCCAGAGATGCTCCAGTCCCCTCAGTATCTTCCTAGCCTCTGCTGGACTCTCTCCAGTAGTTCCTTGTCTCTCTTGAACTGGGGAGCGCAGCACTGGACCCAGTACTCCAGAGGTGGCCGTACTAGGGCAGGGTGGAAGGGGACGAGAACCCCCCTCAACTTGGTCACACTCTTATGAACACATCTCAGGACAACACTGGCCTTCTTGGCCACAAGAATACAGTGCTGACTCATGGTAAACTTGTTGCCCACAAGGACTACCAAGTCCTTCTCTGCAGAGCTGCTCTACAGCAGGTCAACTCCTAACCTGTACTGGTGTATGGAGTTATTCTTCTCCAGGTGCAGGACTACATGCTCGCCCCTGTTGAAATTCATTAGGTTCCTCTCTGCCCAACTCTCCAGGCTGCCCAGGTTTGCTTTAGGGCTGAACATGCAGCATTTCGCCAGCTTTTTCTGGAGCCACCAGTGTGTCTCTGCTGAGCCCATGGCAGCACACAAGGGTAATACCAAAACACCCTTTTACAGAGACACCATGGCTGTTTGTGCTTTGCCCCCCATCAGCAGGGCAGGCAGCTCACAGCCCCACTGCCACAGGGACAGTGGCAGAAATAGCTCCTGAGCTCCCTGTAGACCACTCGTCCTTCACAGCAGGCAAAGCGCCTGACAAGCACCAAGAAGGGCACCCGCAGCACATCACATGCTGAGCGCTTTGTCCAGGCACAGTTCCATTTTAGACAGCTATTGAGACCAACACTCACCTTCATCTAAGACTCCACCGGTGAAGTTTGTCCTAAATAAGCTCAAACTCTCCTTGGAGAGGAGCATTCCATCATGTGCAGAGTCCAGCCCAGCACTCCGTGTTACCAGCACATCCTCCTCCAGCACTGCTCCTGCCCTATCGCTGCACTCCCAGCTGGTGAGGGCCCAGTGTCATCCCCTGCAAGCCATCACTGCTGAGTGACACCGGACATCCTGTTAACCTGAACCCACAGCTCCCAGGGGTGCTGCTCCAGGGGGAACTATAGGCTCCCAACCGCACTGTGACTATGAAAGGGGCACTGTAAACTCCTTGCAGAATGGTTCCCAATCCACCACAATGAAAACCATATCCCTGTCACCTGTCTGCTCTAGGAGAGGTGACTAACTCAGGGCTGCTGGCACACAACTGTCCCTTTCTGGGCAAGAGGTGCCTTGAAGAGTGGAAGCCCAACAGGCTCCAAATGCCAGACCCTTCCTCTGCACACAAGGCTGCTTGTCAAACACCTTCCAGTGTTTCCAGTTAGCTGATTGGCTCAGCCCTGGGGTGGCACCCTCCTCCAGGATGGGAGATATGGAGCTCAGAATATCACAATCATCAGGGCTGTGGGCTTCTCCTCCTTCCCAGCCCAGTCCAGGGCACCCACCTCTCTCTTAGAGGTGCCACTTCATGGATTTTGTTTTTCACAGGGGGCTGATGAGCAGTGCTACCTGGGCAGCAAGAAAGTTCAAATTAAGGGTTAATTAAATAGCATCAATTCGTGGGCCAAAAGAAAGAAGGCACTGAAATACAGTGAACAGTTCATCAGTCAAAACTGATCTGCCGTGTCCATTATTCCCTTCAAAGAGCCTGGATCAAACTACTTATCACAAACAGGGCAGGATTAATCTACGAGCCACTTTGTTTGCTTTTGACTGTGTTGGCACACTAATAAATGAGCCAATTTATTACATGTGACAAGCTTGTGGTACACCCCAAGGAGCTGAATTAGGCAGGAATTTTTAACCTCTAAAAACCACCTGGGGGAAAGAAAAAAAAAAAAAAAAAAAAAGAGATGGAAAGAAGAAAAGCAATTCTTCCTCCTGCAAACACAGCCTGGAATTGGTTTGGCAACAGCCCAAAGAGACACAGATATGGGGGAATGCAACAGGGGAACGGGCCAGGAGGAGCCAGGAGCAGGACAGTCCTGGATGGCAGCACCAGCAGCCGAGCACCAGCACAGCTCAGCCAGGATGGTCTCCTTGGTACCTCCCGGCTGTGCCCAGTGCCAGTGCTGCAGGAAGAGGAGAGCAAAGACATGGCAGGTCTTGCTCAAGAGATGTCCAACCCTGAGCAGGGCCATGCTGTCGACAGATCCAGCATTGGGCCAGTGTGGTGAGACACAGGATCAGAGACCTCCTGAACATCAGGCCGATGAACCTCAAACACCCAAGAGACTGAAGGCTGCAGACCCACAGATTTGTCTGCAGTGAAGTAAATGGCGCTGCAGCCAAAGAAACAGATGCTGGCAAGTCAACCATCCTGCTCACAGGCAAGGCCCAAGCCTGGCTATGGCACCCAGCTGAGCTGGGAGAGCTCCAGGCATGGGGCCAGCCAGGGCATGGCAGTCAGATGATGGCCATAGCTCAGCCACAGCAAATCTATTTCTCAGAGTCCCTCATCTCCTTTGATTTTCGGCAGGATGGAGGCTCTCATCCAAGTGTTTCTCCTCCCATGAAAGTCCATGGAGTGAAAATCTGAGTGGGCAACAAGCGGGTATGAGCTGCTCGCACAGACACGAGCACAGCACCGAGCTTGGAAAGGGAACCCTTCCTATGCTCAGCTAGCACGTGAGCAAAGCCAGAAATACTTAAGAGGATTCCCCAGGGAGGAAACCCTCACACATAATAGACAGCATTTCAAGAGACTCTGACATGAGTACATTAGTGCAATGTAAATAACCCTGCGTGCTGCCAGGGCACGGACTGGTGCACCAAGCACTGTGCAAGAGCAGCGTCTGCAGCCTGGGCTTAAAAAAAGAGATTAAAGAATAGTAGTAAAAATCATTCTTTCCCTGCCAAAAAGATAAGAAGGATGAGAACCTGCTGGAAGCCCTGGTGCCAAAGTGGTGTGAGAAAAGCTCGCCTGGTAGTCCCAGAGATATCAGGCTGTGCATTCTGTGTGCTGATAGGTCAGACTCCACTCAGGCAAGCCAAGGCAGGAGCAAGTCAGCAACCTCCACCCGCACCCAGGCAGCCACCTCCATCTGTGCCCCTGCCCATGGGGACAGGATAGATGGGCCATACCAAATGCACCAGCACCACATCGGTGTCAGGAGCACTGACCACTGACCCAACCTCCAAACACCCATTGGCACATCAGCCCTTAGGCTCCCTCCTACTGACTTCTCTGGGGCAGCATGGTCCTGGGTGAAGACCCTCCAGGTTCTCAAACCTCAGCAGTCACTTGTGAGACTGGAGAGAGAACCAATCCCCAGGAAAAGAGGGTTTCCAAAGCTGAGGGTCTCTGGAGAGGATAGAAACTCACTGGCTCCACCAGCCCCCACTAGCAGAGCCTTCACAGTGAAGAACAAGGAAGAGGAAGAGGGATAACTATCTGAAGGGTCTGTTCTCTGTTCACCTATCCATATGGATGGGGTGGAGCAGCACAGGCGCACGCAGCAAGCGGAATATGTCAATCAAGATGGATTTCTTCCAGGCAGGGAAGGGCCTCCGAGTCCTCCTGCAGTAATTTTCCAGGGCTGCTGATTGACTGGAGCCAGACAGCCCATCCCGGCCCCCTCATCCCTCCCACAGAGGGGACGGTTGCATCATTTTGCCTTAAGAAATAAATAACCCTGGTGCCAAACCAGAAACTGCTTTGGAGGAGACCTTTATGCCAAGTACAGTGAGAAGAAGGAGTCTGGGAAAGATCCCTGGACGAGAAGACAAGGATTTTGCTGGTCAGCGATGAGCAGAGCAGGGATGAACCCAGCTGTGGCTATCCTGACAGCCTGGCATCTCGAGGCTGCTTTCCTGACACAATAAAACCACCCAACAAGGCTGCTCCTGTGCAGTAACAAGGGCAGCCCAGCCTCATTACAGACAGAGGGGGAAACCAGGACACTGTGAGAGGAATTTCCTTGCTGAAGCAGAGCCCTCAGCACAGCAGGACTGGCACAGTCTGGCTCATACCCCCACACAGACAGTCTTCCAGCCCCAGCCCTCATGCTCCATCTAACCCTGTTTCCTTCTGGAGAGACCCACTTGCGCCATCTGCAACAGGAGCAACCCCAAGCACCAGGGCCACCATAACTATGGCTCCAAGAGCTCAAGACAAAACCAGTGAAACCAACACAGCATCCTAAGCCAAACACATCTGGAGAAAGCAGCATTGCTTTCCCAGGTGCTCCCCAGGACTCCAGGTAGAACTCCTTCTTCCTTCCAGCCCAGCCCTCAACTCTAAGCACCCATTAAATGCCAAGCAGTGGGGTCCCAGCTGCTTGAGGACAGGATGCTGCGTATGGGAGCTGACAAGGCACAAGGAGCAGCCCCTGTCCAGCCCCATGGCTTGCTACATCTTTACCTCCAGGACTCTTCCTTCCTCGTGTACATCACTTTAGATGGAAACAAAAAGAAAATAAATCAGTGCTACCCCACTCCCAGAAGGCTGTTCTGTTACAGTGGATCATGCCCCAGGAGCAGCAGCTAAGGAGGTAAAGGGAGGACGGACAGATGGACGGCTGGGACTCCTGCCCTGAGCGATGCCCACCCCCCAGGGTGCTGGGCAGTCCTGGTACCACGGGAGGGAGAAGAGCTGAGGTAGAGCGGTTGTGTGATGCTGCCTGTAAAGGACCTTGGAATGAGTGTGCAGTGGGAGAGTGGATGAAAGAAAAGGGATTAGGAAGGAAAGGCAGGAAGAGCATACATACATATATCGGGCGATTCATCCGAGCCATCCGGACAATCCTTTTCCCCGTCACAGCGCCAGCCCTTAGATATGCACGTAATCTGATCTTTGCATGCAAACTGTTTGGGGCTACATGTCTTCGGTGCTGGATGAGAAAAGAAATAACGATAATAATCAAGATCAGTCTCTTCCCAAAGACAAGTTCTTCTCAAAAAAAAAAAAAAAAAGAACATTTAGATTAAGGACTAGATTGGTTTTAGTTTGATTTCTGTCTACTGGTTCAGCAAAAGTTTTAGCCTGGCATCAGATAGATCAACCTTGCCCCTAAGGAAAGGAAAAAATTTAAAGTGAAGCATTAATTACACTGTGAGAAAACAGGAACCAAGATCCACAATGCACTAACAGATTTTAAAGATCATTTAACTTGGATGAATTAGCTCCTGGGAGCCAAAGGCAGTTTATTTTCTCTGCTAGACAGTAAAAAGAAAAAAAAAACAACAACAACATAAAACAAAAAAAACCCAAAACAAAACAGGATAAAAATAAGAAAAGCCAAATGAGAAAAGATAAAAGTAACATTTTTAAATCACAAAGACAGCAGCAGCAGGAGAAGGTTGACCAGTTCTGCATCCGTCCCGCACCCAGGAAACACCCATGCACAGCTGGGACGTGTGAGGGTCAGCAAGGAGGCTGGCTGCAATGGGTGGGGGTGTCACTGCACACTCCCCCCCGCAAGCACAGTCTGCATTGGAGGGTCTGCACCCACCCGCCCCCAGAGCACAGGCTGCAATGTGGGGGAGTCACTGCACCCCCTCCCAAGCACAGGCTGCAATGGGGGTGTCACCACATTCCCCTCAAAAGCACAGGCTGCAATGGGGGGGCGTTCACAACACACCCCCTGCCTAGCACAGGCAGCACTAGGGAGGCCACTGCACCCCCCCCAGAGCACAACTTGGGGGGGGGTCACTGGTTTGACTAAGGAGCACCCCCTCCCACAAATCTTGCTCCTCTTCCCTCTAAAGAAAGCATTGACAGCACTGGAGCCACAGAGGCTCGACACGACGACAGGGAGCTCAATGCAATCAAGATGGAGACTGGACATCAAAATGGATGAACCATCCCCGGTTATGAACAGATGCCTCCCCCTCCACTGCCCTCACCACCACCTTCTTCAGACAGGAGATGACTTGGAGACCAAGCCTATGCCCTTCCTCTGCAGGACATGGGGCTGGGAGCTCAGAGACAGGCATCTCCCGCAACCAGATCTCCTCCGGAGCCAGCTTGGCCGCCCCCTCTTCCCAAAGGAGCTCATCTGCCGCCTCCATCTCCCAGCCACAAGCACAGCAAATGCAAGATTCATTAAGAAAACCACAGCAAAGAACTGACACTCCCTTGGATTTCCTGCTCTCCCTCATCCTTCCAGGTCTCCAGCAGCCACAAAGTGTCCTATGGCTGCCACAACTGCCCAGTCGACCACAGCTGGCATTCAGGAACCTGCTGGGCTAACAGTAGCCACCATCTTCCCCTGGCTGATCTCACCTCCCAGCTCTTACCTGCCTGCAAAGGGGAACAGGCAGACCTGCAAGAGAAGGGCAAACCCCTGGGAACCGGTTCCCAGTCATTCACAGCCCCATGGGAGGAGAAACCAGAGCCAGGACAGGACCTTGTTTTGCACTGACACCAGACCTGGAGCAGAGATGCTCCAGCAGTGTGGAAGATAGGCCCCTTGCTCAAAGGCCTTTGCCAAGCAGCTCTGGCCTAAGGGCTGGCCATGCCTGGAGCAGAGCAGAGTGAGTTCTCCTGATGCTGACAGCAGCTTTCACACACAGGAGCTGAACACGCAGCATTTCTTCCCAGCACACCTTGCCAGGCCGCACATGTCACAGACACCCCCAAGGACACACATCTTGCTCACACCCATCCTCCTCTGCAGTGACAATACTTCAGATTGGTCATGCCCCTGGCACAGTCAGAGCCCTGGGAGCTGTCCTGCCATTCTTCACTGCCACTGGGCACCTTAACTCGGCTCAACCTGCCGACTACCCCCGCTCTGCCATTCCCAACAAGAGGATGGCTTCGGCAGCATGAGGCCTTGCATTTTCCAGAGCAGCTTTTGCATGCCGGCCGCAGCTTCATGCAGGGGGAGGAGGGAAGGAGATCACTTCCCCTCCCGGCAGCCGGCTCTCCAGGCTCCTCGGCAACCCCACGTGCTTTCTGTCCTTGCACAGCATGTTCCCAGAGAGTTAAAGTGGCCCTGGAGTAAGGGTCGAGACGCCTCAGTGCCAGGTGGACAATAAGAGAAGGTATCTGTTAATGCATCCTTCACCCAGAGCCAAGTTTCTTGCGGAAAGGCGAGCAGCCGCGGCAGCAGAAGCGGCAATGGCAGCACAGAGCTGAGCTCCAGCTCCGGGTAGGGGAATAAAGGAGCCTTCATGCTGCGCACAATGGACGGCTCAGAGCGGGGCCAGGACAGCTGCGAGAGCCAGTGCGGGAACACGTCCCGCTTTGGCAGCCGGAGAGAGTGCCCTGCTTGAAAGCCACTCAAAGGGGACAGAGGCGAAAAAATGGTACTAAAAAATGGTCAAAAAGTGGTGCAAGAATGAGGATCCCTCTTCTTCAGTGCAGGGTGGGAGCAGAGCCCACAGCTGGGTCTTCCCAGCCAGGATAGGCACAGAGAGCCCATCTGTGTCTTCACCGTCCTATGGATACCTGGAAGCTTCACATTAGCGTGCAGTGAGTTGGGGAAAAGGCTGTTAGAGAAACACAACCAAAGACATTCCAGTTTTACATAAAGCAAATGGACACTTCCACTTAAACGGACCGTTTGGGGAGGCTGGTGAGCAGGAAGTCTTCACCTTGAGCAGAAGCCAGATTACCTTCAGCACACAGATGGGTATGGCATAAAAACTGAGAAAAGCTAGAAGCAAACCACAAAAATATGACAGAACTCCTTCCCTGAGCAAGCCTCTTCAGCCCAACTCCTCCTCCTCATCTCAGGAGGAGATGGCCAGCCTTGCAAAGGAAACGGCACTGGCCATAAATACGGACTGGAATGAGCGTGATTTGCAAACCAGATGTTCTAGGGGAAGAAGAAAGCACGAGAAGGAGAAAAATAAACTCACTCCACATTCCTCTGAGGTCTCCATCCCCAGCTCCCCGCCACACTCACACACCCCATCTCACGTGGTGAGGAGCTTGTCGAAGCATCCACTTCCTGCACTAGGCAAACAGAGTCGGGCACCCGGTGCCAGCTTACACCCAGCTGGATACCACAGCTCCCAGTACCACACATGTCCACTTTGCCTCAGCAAAACAAACATCTGCCATCTTGCTCTGAAGGGCAAAAGCTGGGCAGAAAGCCTGGAGCAAGGGGGACAGCAAAAGCCCAGACAACAAAGGTGACGACATCTGTGGAGCTCCAGCTCCATGGCGCTATGGTGAGTTTATCACCATTGCGAGTGTGTCAACACAACAGTTGTGCCAGCACACAAGAAGAAGGCTCAATGCAGGCCAAGGTGCAGAGGAAGCCATTGCTCTCCTCCTAGTCATGGTTCTGGCCAATTTTGGCCACTTCTGGCTGATAGGCTTTCTTGAGGAGAGCCTCCCCCATCAGCTAGCCGAATCTCCTCGCAGCTTCATCTTACCAACCCTTCTCTTCACCATCCCTCCCTGTCAACACAGCTCTCAGACACTGCTTGGCCAGAGCACACCACAGCTCCAAGGCCACTCTCACCAACTACAGCCAAGCCTGTGTCCCTGCAGGACACCCTGAAGTGCTGCCATGCAGTCCCATGGCACTAGGACTGATGGGACTTTCATACTGGGAGATCACCCAATTAACCAAACACAAAAATCGGTCATCTTATACTTTCATTTTCCTCCCCCACATCATCCATCCTTTGTCCTTGAATTTTAGAAAAATTTGGATTTGTTTCTTTCCTGTGCTCCCAGGACTCTTCAGACTTCCCAGAATTTCTCGGGACAGGCAAAGGACAGGATAAAACTCGGAGGTGCACAGACCCCTCAGCTCCTTCGGCTCCCCTGGTCCAGGGGCTGGGGCTCAGGACAGAACCAGGAGGCTGATGCCAAAACCCCAAACCCCTATGGGGACAGAACACAGTGCAGAAGTTTGTGCAGAATTCGCAAGCTGATGACTAATGTATATTTTCCGGGTCCTTGGCTCCAAAGAGCTGGACAGGATAATGGAGACATTTAAAATAACAAAACCTGAGGTTTGTAGGCACATTTTTTCAGAGGAAGGGGAAAGGAAAGCTTATTTGTTTGGTTTACGTTAAATACAAGATCTCTAATCAGTTCAAATGCATTTTTGCAATTCTTCCATCCGGCCCCCATGAAAGGGAAGATTTAAACCAGATCCCTTGCTCCAGCCCATGACTGATGCCACTATGTGCTCCTAGCCATTCCCACTCCCAGCCATTCCCGCTCCCAGCCATTCTCACTGGAGAAGCCGCAGGTATGCGCCGAGGGGGAGGAGTCTGTCCAATTGCTAAGTAAATATTGACTTTCAAATACAGTTATTTTTTTTCCTCTTTTCAAGCCTGCCTATTGCATCCAAATCACAAGGCATTGGCCTTTAAAAAAAAAAAAAAAAAAGGCAATTTTAAGAGGAAGAGGCCAGCACTTGCTGCCTCCACTTTGCCAGAGACACTTGGATGCAGCTGAACACTGTTCATGGGAAGGCTCCAGCTGGGAAACCCTGGCCGAGGCTGAGGGCTCCTGAGCAGGTTAGCTGTGACTCGCCTGATGCTCAGAAACCCTGAGGAGACAAACTGAAAACAACAACAAAAACCCAGAGTGAAGCACCAGCAGAACTCCCACCATCGCTTAGGGCACCGATCTGGCACATTCCATGGTGGACTGACCCCATGGTGTGCCAGCACCTCCCCTGGTTTTCCATCTGTGGCTTTTGCTCATCTTCCTTGACCTGACACAAGGAAGCTCTTGAGAACCACCTGGAAGCTCCTGTCCTGCCTGCTTCTAGCCCCACCTCAGGGCATGGTCTGGGTCACCATGCTGCACATCAGACCCCACTGCAGGAGGGATGGACCAGATGGATTTCATCTGCCACCCAGGAGCCATCAGATTCACAGGCAGCTGCCCCTAAGGCCACCCAGAGCAGCTGAGCACCCAGCAAGAAGCCCTTCACTTGATGGGGACAGTCTGGCCTCTGCACATCCCCCCTCAGAAAGGGACACCAAGCCCTCTTCACAGGCACAGGGAACGCCAGGGCGACGACTGGGAACAACTGGGGGTCCTGCTCCAGGTACCTTAGGGCATGCCAGGGCGGGAGACCCCAATGTACCTCCCCACTTAGGGACATCCTCACCTCCTGGGTTCCTCCAGGCAGCAGAGTCCTCACAGTCAGAGCAAGGAGAGGTGCTCGACCCATGGGTGCAAGGGAGAGCCCCAGCAGAGCCCAGGCATCCCGGGGTCTGTTCACAGTGCCCACCCGGTGCAGCTCCCCGACACCTCCACCATGTGCACTGGGACAGGATTTCCACTGCAGCAGGACCTGCCATTGCTGCTTCTCAAACTCAAGACAAAGGAGGAGCTAGGAGGGAACGTCGTGGGAAGGAGGACAATGGATGGGGGAAGGTGGCTCTAAGGGAGGATGAAGATGGAGGCTGCCCAGGAGCACCATCCATCCCCAGCGGGGAGGGGGAAGGGGAATAAAATCCTATTGCAGCTTCCCAAAGGCTGCGTCCATCGCCAGGGTCACCTGACTTCAAACAGATCCAGGGGGACAGGATGGAAACCGAACATGCATCAGGAAATCTGGACGCACTGGGAAGGAGGAATGTGCTCCCCCCGCCCAGGCCCTCTCCCCCCACTCCCCGCACTCCAGCAGCTCTGCCGCCTTCAGATGAAATGCATTAAAAGCGAAAAGGAAAAAAAAAAAAAAAAAAGAGGGGAAAAAAAACCCCCAAGATTTGCATTTAAACCAAATTCAGAAGCTGGAGCATGATCCCCCCTCATCCCCCTCCTGCCTCCAGCCCCTCGGAGAGGTCCACAGAAGAATGAGCTGAAAAATGGCTAGAGATGGAACCAGATGAAACGAATCCAAAGCATTTTCAGAACTGGGAAAGGGGAAAGAAAAAAAAAAAGGTTGATCATACCGACCGTGGTGGGGAGGGGCAGAAGGGGCAGGCTCCAGCCAGGCACTGGAGAAGGTTTCAAGGAAGAATCATGTTTTTTTGATTTCTTTCTCTTTTTGCAGCTTATCTGCAATTTAAATGAAACACTGGGGGGAAAAAAAGAAAAAAAAAAACTGAAGAAAAAGAAGCACCATTTGCAGCCAAGAGAAAGGGGCTCAAGTCCTCTTGGTGCAGTTGGATGGGCTGCAGCCATTCCTGGCCAGTGGCTGGGGGCTGCCCTGCTTTGTCCCCCCTCTGCCACAGCTAGTCCCAGAGATGGGGAAGGGGCAGCAGGCAAGAGGGGACTGGGTCAGAGGTGTGTCTCCCCTCCTCTACCTGCTCAGGAGGTTTTATTCCCTTCCTTTATTCCAGCAATAAAGGGTGGGATGTTTATACCCTGGGCAGTCAGGAACCCAAACAGACCCTGGTGTTCTGCAGTTATTTATGGCTTGTGGCTCCAGCTGATAACGCTTCCCCCAGAGACCTGCCTGCACTGGGCAATAAAGCAATTGCACAGTGCAGATTAATAGGCATTTCATCTGGACAACCAAATCAGGGCAGGACGCTGCCAGAGCTCAGCCGCAGAGCTCGGAGCCAAAAACAGTCCCAGGGGCTTTGCTGGGGCAGGAGGGTGCTGTGTTGGGTGCTGCGCTTCCTCCTGCCCTGGATGGGCATCAGCTCGCCAAGGCTTTCAAAGTGCTGGAGCCACGCCAAAACCATTGGCCTTAATTCATTAGTCAACTCAATTTCGCTGGCTTTGCAAATAAGGACTTTGTCTGAGATGGGGAAACGGAGCAGAGCAGCTATTGTGCCCCAGGAGCGGGCAAAAAGGGTCCTTTGAGAGGACACTCTGCTAGAATAAAAGTCACTTTTATCCCAGAATAATTAGCGGGCTCTGAGTACACTAATTATTCCAGCATAAAGGGACTTTTATTCCTGAGTAGCACATCCACACGGGGAGCTGCTCTGGATTCTAGTCCACCTGCCCATGTGAACGCAGCCCCTGTGCCAGCCCTGACTCACAGGGACTATAGATGCAAGGACCCACTGGCCATCTTGGGGTGGCCACCACTGTAGGTCCCGACCAGGGCACACAGGGATGGCCCCACCCCAGGGAGAAGTCACACCCCTCACTTGCCTATCCTGCCCCCAAGAGACATGGGTGGCTCCGGGAGAGCACTGAGATGGCGACAAGGAACTGGAGATTGAGCTTCACCTTCAGCCACCAGGTCCCCTCCTGAGGTCCTCACTGTGGGGAGCACAAGGTCACAGAGCCACCATGCCAACTGTCACACAAGACGATCTCCTCCTATTTCAAGGTCTCCCCAGAAGAAGACAACTGACAGCAGTGCCATGGCCCTTCCCTGCTCCTGCCAGAGCTCCCTGCCCACACAGGGCTTTCAGCTGCCACCTGCCTCCATCCCAGTCCCCAAAAGCAAACCTGACCAGGGCAAGGACACACCCCCAAGAAGCTGCTGCCTTCCAGGTAGGATGGGAAAAGAATTCCCGTCAGCAGGCACCACACCTGCACCAGTGCTTTCCAGGCACAGGCCACGTGGCAGCTTCCGTGGCAAGCATGTGCTTGCCGGTGGTGTGGGACAGGGGAAGGTTTGGGGTTTCCTTGAGAGCACACCCCAGGAAGCCATATCTTGCAGCAGCTTTGAGGTGGCTTTGGAGAGCTGCAGCCTGCAACATCTCAGCACCCCTGGGTGGGCACACAGCTCCACGGCTCGAGGGGATCCATGGTGAAGCTCAGCCCTGATCCGAATCCCTGGCCACCACACCAGCTCAGCACTGTACCTCCCGCTGCAGCTCCAGTCCTGGATGCTGGCATGAGGCGAGCAACGAAGCCCCCATGCCACGAGGGCTGCAGAGCCCAGTGGTACCCACAGGTACAAATAATTAAAGAGGAATCCAATACAATCATACAATCATAGAGTCACAGAATCACTTTGGTTGGAAGAGACCAACCGTTAACCAGCACTGCCAGGTGCTGGTTAAACCACATCCCTCAGCACCACATCTCCATCGCTTTTAAAGCCTTTCAGAGATGGTGACTCCACCACTGCCCCGGGCAGCCTGGGCCAGGCCTTGATAACCCTTTTGGGGAAAAAATTGTTCCTCATGTACAACCTAAACCTCCCCTGGTGCAACTTGAGACTATTTCCTCTTGTCCTATTGCTTGTTCCTCAGGAGAAGAGACCAACCCCCACCTCACTCCAACCTCCTTTCAAGGAGTTGCAGAAAGCTAGAAGGCCTCCCCTGAGCCTCCTTTGTTTCCAGGCTAAACAAGCTTCCCTTAACTGCTTTTTCACAAGACTTGTGCTCTAGACCTTTCACGAGCTTCATTGCCCTTGGTGCTCCAGCACCTCAATGTCCCTGTTGGAATGAGGGACCCAAAACTGAACGCAGTATTTGAACTGCAGCCTGACCAGTGCTGAGTACAGAAGGATGATGACTGCCCTAGTCCTGCAGGCTCATGTCCACTCTGATGCTGCAACCCTGACACCATCACCACCCCCTGGCATCTTCACTGGTGCAGCTCAGCTATGCCATCAATGACCCACTCTGCTGCAGCAGCTCAGATGCTCCAGGGTGGTTCCTATAGGCCAGGACTCCTGGCTTGCCTGGTCTTAACTTTTAACTTCTACAAGTTGCAGAAAAAGAAGCTTCAAGACTTTATGCAGCGAAAATGCATGGGACTGGGCCAGGTGGGTTTCAAGGGCTGATGGCATCAAACCAGCTTTGGAACAGAAGACCAAACTGGTGAGCAAGTGTGGCACTAGGCTCCAAATCTGCTCTTCTAAGGGGAAAACACACTCTGGACACAAGAGGAACAGCTGAGTGAACCCATCTGGAAGGGCCAGTAGCAGCGGGGGGCTGCCGTGGGAAGCGAGGCCGTGGAGCAGCCACTGTCCCAGGGATGCTGAGCTTGCTAGGCACTGCTGGCCCTCCCAGGAGCAGCCCCTGAGAGCAGGCAGTGGACTGTCCCATGGCATGGATGAGGCCACGGGCTTGTAGACATTTCAGTTAATGTTTTCAGGACCAGGGGAGGAAACAACCTGGGAATCACAAGTCCCTGCTCAGTGGCAGAGGCAGCGCCCAATCCCGGGACAGACACACAGACACGGGCACAGCCCGACTCACCACACGGCATTTGCCCCCAGTGCCCCGCAGCATCCGCCTGGGCTGTCGGGAAGGCAGATGCCGTGGGAAGTATTAAACTCAAGTGCTTCCTTTTCCAAACAATAAAACAGCACCAGGGAGCAGCAGGAGGAAACCCTCCGCAGCCCTCTCCCAGCTCTCCACCCCTTGCCGGCTGCCTGGAGGGACATACCCGGCACTGAGCCGGCACACATCCCCAAGGAAGCTCGTGGTGGCCGCAATCACTGCGCTCTTCATGATCTCACTGCCCCTCCTGGGTCAAAGCCACCCTCAAGTGTCCTGCATCATCTGCCGCTGCAAACCGAGCCAGGTACAGCCAAGGGGCATGAATGCTGGCAGCCGGGTACAGGCACGTCCCCAGACAAGGCTGCTCCAAGCAGCTGCAGTGGGCATGGGGAGACCAGTGGGCATGCAGGGGACTGTACTGCTGCTCCGCAGCGCTACAGCATCACACGAGCATTTGCGTCCCTGCGCAACCCTTTAGGCCACAATATTCAAATTGCGAGCACAGCAGGAACAGACAATCACCAGGGGCGTCCACAGGGTGCCAGCGCATGCCTCTGCAGCACTGAGGGGCTCCGCACCCCAGGGTGCTGGGAAGCGGAGGGAAGGGGACACCGGGAACGCCCTGACATAGCAGCACAAGGTCAGGCACCCCGGCAGGACCCATCTCGCCACCAGCATGAGCAACGGAGACACTCGACTGTTCATCAGCG
This sequence comes from Galbula dea, assembly GCA_013399015.1. NCBI lineage: Eukaryota > Metazoa > Chordata > Aves > Piciformes > Galbulidae > Galbula > Galbula dea. The sequence continues at coordinate 76,875 of VWZX01001804.1, read as the reverse complement.
ACAATGAGCTGCTGTGAATCCGGGACAGCGCTCAGTCTCCGTGCTCAGACGGCTGCGGCGGTGCCTGCAAACAAAGAGCTGCACCATATTCAGTAAATGGACAAGATTGATGGGTTTCAAAGCTCTCGGCAGATTAAAATAACAATTTGCCTGGTAGCCCACAGCAAACAAAACCCAACCACCCCCAGTAAGGCCAGGGCAAAGAAGCCACAGTGGGACAGCTCAGAAAGCCTTTATCCCCCCCAGTTGATATCCTTCCCCTCAGTTTGGTCACCAAGGGATGAACCCCTGAGCCACGAGTCTGGCAGGAAGGCTGAAAGTAGGAATCATCTCCCTCACCCCCTTCATAGCAGCAGCCCCCATGATTTACTCAGCGAGCTGCATACTCCCAGTTCACCTCACCCTTCACCTGCCCCAACTTGCACACCAGGATGCAACTGCCACCACCCACCCATCCTTGCCACGGTCTCATTTGGAGAAACAGCATCCTGCAAGAGGCTAATTAGTCCACTCAATTAAAGATGCAACTTCCAACTCAGTTAGACTCCTTCCCAGCCATCCACAATTCCCACTGACACGTCAGTCCACACATTTTGGACATCACAGACCTGCTCTCACCTTGATTGCAGGCAGACTCTCCCTGGGTTCTTCCAGTCCCTCCCTTCGTCCCCACTGTGAGCATGGTTCCACCAAAGCATCTCTGAACTGCCACCCGGGTCATTATCCAGCATTTCACTTGTCAACCCCACAACCCTTTCACTGCAAGCGGTACTGGGACCATCTCTGATCCTGCAAAGCATCTGCATGATTGCAGCTCCAGCCTGCTCTGTCCCCTGGCTAAGGAAGGACACCGGGAGTCTATATTTAGCCTGAGAAATGGCTGGACTGCACTGAGGAAAGCAACCTCATGCAACAGAATGATATTCAGCAAAATAGTCCTCGTGGCCCACCCAGTACTTTTTCCTTCTTAAAATAAGAGGCACAGAGTGAAGAAAACAAGAAGTTTGAGCCCAGCTAGAAAATGCTGAAAATATTTGCCGGTGCTGCAGCTCAGGCTGCCAAGGTATGGTAAATGGAAGTGACTGAAAAGTCAACAGCAAAACCTGGGCAGTAAATAGCTTGAGTCAGTCTTGTGCTGGTTGCAAAATCCAAAGGAGAGGAATATGCATCCCCTCAACAGCCAGCTGCAGCATGGATGGAGCTGACACTCCATCTGGAAGAGCCAGTGGGAAACATCACCAGACACAAAACCTCCCCAGGCACTTTGTGAGGTGCCAGCACAGGCCACCTCCAGCCCAGGCTCAAGGGGTGCAGAGTATGCCTGTTGCAGCCTACTCAGGGCTCTGTGGGTGACCGAGGTGGCTATCAGAGGGACCCCAGCCTGTCACTCCCTGTTGAGGGCCCAGTATCCCACACAGAGCAGAACATCCACGGGAATGTGGCCAAGAGAAAACTCAGAACATGGAGATCTTCTCTGCCTGGCAAAGCAGGGGCCAAAGGAAACGGGCAGACACAGCCACCACTCACTGGCTAAGTCAGCCGCATGCTGCCACAACCAGGAGCCAACACCATCCCCAAGGAGTCCATTTCCCAATCCTGAGACCGCTGGATTCATCCCAGGCATTTCAGTCCAGACTTCCTGGGGTGAGCTGGGAGCAGAAGGACTCCATGCTGGCCTGAGGTGCTATGGGCAGGCAGGTGGCTTTCAGAGGAGTGCAGCCCCCAAGCAGGGCTGTGAGGCCTCGGGGGCACATTTCATCTGTGCGGCTGGCAGAAAGAACATGTTCAGTGCAGATCTGGGAACCAAAATCATCCCAACACCTGAAAGAGGAACCTCCTGCCCCACAACGAGGCTGCGGTCTCGCCTCATGGTTACCACCACGCTATCTGGGCTGACTCAGCAGGACTGTACAACAGCTTGTCTCATGCTGGGTGCTCACTGGCTCCTGAGGGTCCAGCCCTGACTGCCCCAGAATACCCTGTGGTTTCCAAAAGCACTCCCATGCACCCTCTCCCCAGGGAAAAGGACACTTGCAGGAGAATGTGCTCCCTGACCCATTTTGGGGGCGCTCCTCAAAGCCAAGTCCCTTCTGAAGGGCCATTCATGGGAAGCACAGGAAGTCATCCCAAAGGTACATCCTGGAGAGCCGCAGATGTGGGCTCAGCTCCTCCTGCCTCACAGGGCAGCAAGAAACCCAGCTGCGGGCACGCATCCCAGGTAAAGGTGCCTGAAGCAGGGGCAGTGGGTGCACAGCAGGAAGAGACCCGCTCCCTGCAGAGCTTCCCCAGTGCTCGCGAGATGGTGGCGAGACCTCGGCAGGAGGATCCACCTGACAGCAAGCACAGCTCCCTCCTCTCCATTGCTGGCTGCTCATGCTGCCACCACACAGGAACAAGCTGCGCCAGAATCCACAGACAGCAGCATGGCACCAGGCAGCCCACGGCACACGTGAGCAATGCTCTGCAGACCCTTGCATGCCCAACATCCACAACCACCACAGTCACCTCTATGGATGGTATTGATGCTCGAGGCCCCTGCCCAAAGGGATCCTCACCCTGCCCTGTCCTCTCTCCCCAGTCTCAGCTCACAACTGCAGTCAGGAGATAACCAAAATGCTACCACAGCCCTCAATCAGCCAGGTGTCCCCACACCCTCCCAGAGGTGGAAGGAGAGGGGCTGAGCCCAATCTGCCTGTGGTCCTTTCTCAAACATCCTCAAAGGATGGGTTTTGGGACCAACGCTCCTGTCAAAAAGCCTGTCCTCACCATGGACTCAAGGGTTGTGTTTCTGGGGACCCCACACAGCAGCTGTTTCATGCAGCTTTGTCCTTAACTTGTCTCTATTCTTCTACTCTGTTTTCTGCAAAGAGACAGGGATGCCACGTGCAGCAGAGTGGAGCCCACGTTGGTCAGCGTACCTGGCAGGCAACTGGTCCTGCCCCGCTGGGGAGCCACTTGTGGATCGAGTACAGACTGAGAGTGAAGAGGAACCAATTCATACCAAAACAGATTCAGTTCCTCCAGGAGAGGGGTCTCCAGGGACCAAGGTCTTTGAGGAACAGGGAGGACCAGTTCAGCTTTGCTCCCCATCAGCCCAACTGGTACTCAACACTGGGGGGAAAGCATCACCAGCTCCCGCAAAGCACACAGAAATGGCACAGAGAGAAGGCAAGTGGTGGAGCTGAGACACCAAAGACAAGGGGGACACCACAGCTGCTTCCACCCCCACACCACCCACAATGCCTCCAAACAGCTTTGGAAGTAGTGAGGAGGCAACATCTTGGTTTCGCCTCAAAACAGGCAGCACTGCTAGGTAGGCTCCAGCACTGCCCTATCCTCCTGATGTCACAGAATCGCAGAATCACAGAATGTTAGGAGTTGTCACCAGACAGGGAATGCGAAGAATGGGGGCTGGAGCCCAGTGCTCTCCACTGAACACTGCAACAACACCAGGGTACACTGGCATCCCATAGCACACCACCTCTCATGCAGGATCCAAGCCTCATGGGGCTCCTAGGAACCCCAAGTTCTGCAGAGGCTCCATGTGGGGATTTCAGACACCCTTCTCACCCCACCACTGCACAGAGGAGCCCCTTGCCAGTCCCCACAGCAGTCCCCACCCCTGTGACAGTCCCTGTGCCCCTGGCAGCCCCTCCAACAACTCCTGCCTTCTCCTCCCAGCAGCCCCCCACACTCCTCTCTTCACCTCTGCTGAACCCAGCATGGCTCTGGGCATGTCCACGCATGCCCAGGGAAACAGCGGGTGCACACATGTGAGCACACACACGTGGGCACACACGCTCCCCTCGCACACACGAGATGCACTAGACCACCAAGGCAGCAAGAGGGAAGCCCTGTATCAAAAGCAGTCACCCTTAACCAGGTACTTCAAAAACAGCAGCAGCAGGGCAACCCCTGCTCACCCTTGCTTGTCTCCCGAACGAGCTCTGCCCACCAAGGCCATGGGACACAGGAAAGCTCCATGCTGCCCCAGCAAAAGCAGACACCAGTAACCCTTGTCCACCTGGAAGAGCTTCTCCCCCCACACCACCAGCTGGACTTTGTCTCCTCCTTCTGCAGCTGAAGCTCAGAGCCAATGAAGAGCTTCAGAGCTACCAACTGAAGCAAGCTGATGTGGGTACCTGGATCTCTGGACAAATACAGTGATCCTGCACCCCAATCCCCGTGGCACCCAGGCAGCAGCAGCTCTGCCACAGTTCCACCGGAGCACCAAGCTCAGGCAGCAGGACACCTGCAGTCAGGGAAACCAGCACCCAGCCAGGACTGCTGAGGCCAAGTTACCACCACAGGTGCCACCTGCTCCCCAGCCACAGCCCTGTCAAGTTGGGGGCATCAAGAGCCCCCTCTACATCCTCCCACCCACAGACCCTCATAGTTCCTTTACCAGCTCCCCAGAAAACACTTTGCCCCGCTCAAAGCTCCATGGGGCACAACAGCACTGCACCCTCAACAAAAGGAGCCCCTCAGGAGGGGAGTGTGCTGCTGGAGGGAAGGGACATCTCTGCACTGGCTCTCGCCCCACTCTAGCTCATTAAGTGGAGAAGGGGATGGAGGAAGTTAAGCACATCATCGCTCTGCAGCCTTGTTTCCAAAGGCAACACAGCTTATGCAATGAGCGACGCCTGTCCCTCCACCCCCCCACCAACTTGGGGATCCACCACCAGTGAGGGGGATGAGAGCTGGGCTCCCGAGGAGCAGGCTGGGAGCAGGGGACCTGGCTGTCAGCCAATCCCCTGCACTGCCAAGTAGGTGCCAGCAGGTCAATCAAACCTGCGGTAATGACCACAGTTGGCAGCTAAGTGTGGATGTCTGCAGGGTGCCAGAGCTGCTCTGCTCCTCTCACCTCCCTTCCAGGGACCCCAGTGAAGTTCCTGGACTCACAATGGGGTGAAGAAGGGTTGGAGGGACAGGAACCGCAGACTCCAGCTTCCTGCAGCCTCAGACTCTGACCCAAGGCAGGGATCTGGTGCTGGCCCCAACCTCCTCCTCCTCTTCCATCTCTCTGACCTGCTGACAGGTCAGGTGCTGCTGCTGTCGTGACACCAAACACCAGCAGCTTCAGTGGGACTCAATCATCTTAAGAGTCTTTTCCAACCTAAATGATTCTGTATTTCACCTGGTTTGCTCCAAGGGAAGAATAGTGACATAAAATGTCCCCAAAAAAACCCTGGCCAGCCCCTTACTCCAGTATCTGGCCTTCACCAGGCCATTACCATCCGGATGGAGAAAATCCATGAAAGGAGAGCTGAGCAAGCCAGCTTGGAAAACCCATTTCTCTGTTTTTCAAGGGAAAATCAGCCTCCTGCCCAGTACGTTCAGGCATCGCAAGGAACTTCTCCAGCACCGTTCCCAGTGCATTGGCTGCCAGGCTCTAGCCGTGCTGCCACTGCCAAGAGCAGCTCCTCAGCCACAGGGTTGGCGAGATGGCCAAAGCCTTTACTGGCCAAGCCTTCACTGACCAGATCAACGAGGGCAGGGACGAGATATGAGCCGCCTGGGGAAATGTGGCTGCCATCGGAGGCTGGACAGGCAGATGGACGGACAGACAGACCCATCGCTGGGCAAACATTTGCCCAGTGCCATCAAACGCCACAGTCGAGGCTATCGCGGCTCCGGGAGAAGAAGTCCCGGTTATGCAAGACGGGGAGCGACTCTGGGCTGTCACGGGTTTCCCCGGCGTACAGCGGGACCCCGGAACCCCCGAGCCCCGCAACGGAGCCGAGCTCCAACTTTCCTGCTCGGCCGTGGGGAAAACTTTGCATTCTGGAGGAAAACGGGATGGGGTTGGGCCGAGAGTCACAGAAACGGTCAAAGACGGAGAAAATGGGGAGCGGGAGCGCGCAGCCCCCGCGGCTGCGGGAGGGTGGGAAGGG
>VWZX01001804.1:54795-70759 GCA_013399015.1 Galbula dea | reverse complement strand
AGGCGGGGGGGCTGCGCGCGCCACCGCCGCCGCGGAGGGAGGGGGAGAGGGAAGGAGAGAGGGATGGAGTGCGCGCCGCCGCCCGCCTGACGTCACCAGGCTCGAGCCACCGCCGTGCGCGCGGGAGGGAGGGGGGCGCGGGAGAGGGTCCTACGCGGCGGCGCGCATGCGCGTATGGGCAGGGGTATGATATGGCTTGTGTAAAGGTAGGGTGTGGGCAGGGGTATGGTATAGGCAAGGATATGGTATGGTACAGGGAAGGGTATGGACGGACAAGGGTAGAGTGGCAGGGGTTGGTACAGGGATGGTATGAGTAGGGATATGTATAGTTTGGGCAGGGGCATATAGTGGTGTGGTATGGGCAGGAGGGTGGTATGGGCAAGGGTATGGAATGGGTAGGGGTATGTTATGGTATAGGTATGGTGTGGTATGAGCAAGAGGATGATATGGCGTGGGTAAGGGCATGCTGTGGCCAGGGGTCTGGTATCAGTCCGGTACAGGCAGGGGTGTGGTGGTATGGTACGGACAGGAGAATGGTATGAGCAAGGGTATGGAATCATAGAATCATGAGAAGGTTAGAGTTGGAAGGGACCTTTAGAGGTTATCTAATCCAACCCTGCTGCTGCAAATAGGGATACCTATAACTAGATCAGGTTGCTCAGAGCCCTGTCCAACCTGACCTTTAATGTTTCCAGGGATGGGGCATCCACCACCTCTCTGGGGAACCTGTTACAGTATATGATATAGCAGGGGTATGGTATTGGAAACAGTATGCTATGGACAGGGGTATATAGTATGGTATGGGCAGAATGATGGTATGGCTTGGGTAAGGGTATGGTATGGGCAGGGGCAGGGTTGGCCAGGAACAGGGACAGGGCAGGCCTAGGTATGCCAGGACAGGGTCTGCCAGTGGCACCGAGGTAGCTGGCACCCAGAAATGCCCCAACCCCCAGGCCCATGATGTCCCCCCCTCCCCAAACTCAGGGATGCCAGCAGTGGCAGCACCTGGGGAGCCCTGCAGAGGAAGGGGTCCAGGGCAGGGGGAGCCTCACTGTTCCTGCAGGAGGCGCAGAGTTCAGTGCTGGGGAGCAGACCCCTCCCATCAGCAGGGTCCCACGTTGGCTGGACCAGGTTCAGGGTGGGCTTTGTTTGTCCAATCTGGCTTTCAGGTGAGGCAGAGATGCTTGCCTGCACTCACCACAGGCTATGCCCCACCAGTCAATGCAGGGGCTTGGCAGAGCTGTGCCAGCTGGGGCCCACAGCTCCATCCCTACAAGCACCTCAGAGCTTTCTCCTTGCACCAGAACATCCTTTTCACTGGAGGTCTTGTCCAACTTCAGACGTTTGGTCATGGGTCTCCACCACCATAATCTGCAGTTTGGGCTAGTCAGGGCTGCCAATAATTGCACCATTTTCTCAGGCGCTGGAGACTCAGCTGGATCCAGGGCCTGGGAACCACCGTGGGGGTGAGCTGCCAGCTGGACAAGGGGCTGCTGACCTGAACCCCTCCCCAAGCCAAGCTGTCCCAGACTACCCTGTCCCTCCTCCAGCTGCCCCATAGGGACCCTCAGCTCTCTTCCACCGCCCCAGGAGAGCCTCTCGTCATCCTCTGCCACCAGTGGTGTGGCGATGACCTTAGAGCCAGTGCCACATCAGAGCCAGTGCCATGATGTCATTTCTCTGCCACAGCATCCTGCTATGCTGTGGGCTGCCACGAGCTGAGGCCGGGTGCCAAGGAGGAAGATGGGGAGTGGTGCAGGCACCCATCATTGGGCAGCTGCCTGCAACCNGGGGGGGGGGGGGGGGGGACACCTGGGGCCGGCTGCTGCTGCACCAGATGTTTGGGAGGAAGGTCCAGATGTGCCCAGTAAGGCTCCACTGCAGAGGGGCTGGGGGAGGGGCACAGTTAGGAGATGCGCCGGGTGACGTGGTGGGGTCCGAAGGGCCGCTCTGTGCCCCTCGCCACTGCACCAGAGGCCCCAGAGCTTGCGCAAGCCCTGCAGAGCAGCGGTGGCCAGCGTGGCTGGGACCGCGCTCACCACGATTCCTCCCACGCATGGCCCCTGGCCAGTGCCCGCAGCCCTCTCCCCACCCCCTCCCCACCCTGTGGGTGCTGCCAGGACAGTGCACCCCAAAGCTGGCAGGACGAAGACAACCTCGTACCCCTGAGCATTGCGGGGGTCTCACTGAAGAGGCGGGTGGCCTGGGAGGGGCTTCCAACACCTGGTGCTCCGAGGCCACCTCTCTCCGGCACAGGGCAGTCATTTAAGGACCTTACAGAGCCCCCCTGAGCAAAGTCTGCTGCGGTCCCCGTCGGAACGGCGGATGGACGGGTGTCCATTGCAGGGTCATCGGGATCTGCCCTGACCCACGGTCTGGGGGGCGCTGAGCACGGCCAGTGAGCCCCTTTCCACTCCCTAGGGAGCTGATCAGCCCCGAACCGGAATGGGGCAGGACGGGTTCTGCCCAATACCGCGGCGGGGGTCGGAGGTCCTGGGGAGAGGGAGATGGCCTGGCCGCGGGAGCCATGCTCCCCATGGAAGCCCCGCGACCCCGAGCACGGCGGGTTCACGGGTATGAGGAGCGACGAGGGGAACTCGACTCCTCGGCTGCAGACTCCAGGGCTCTCCCGGGACGGGCCCCAGAGCCCTCGCCTCGCCCTGGTGATACTGGCGGTGCGGTAGCGCCCCCTGGCGGCTTATGGGCGGCCGTGCCTGGTCTGGGTGGATGCCGCGAGGGGTGTCGGAGCGGCCCCAACAGCACCCCGAAACAAGCCACGGGTCCCGAGTGGGTATCTCCAGTGCAGCGAGCTCCCAGTACAGCGAGCACCCTCTTAAAATAACGTGTGCCCCTCCTCCGGTACCCTGCTCACGTCTTGGAGGGGTCCGGTAGTCCGGGATGGTGGAGCGGGCGCAGCCTGGGAGAGACTGCGAGCTCACACCTCACAACAGGGGCTCAAATCCTGGGGTGCAGCCCTGGACACCGCTCTGTGGGTTTAGGTGTGCCTGGAATTAGCCCCTCAACAAAGGGGCTGGGAGAAGCTGTCCTGGTCCGAGAGCATCCCCACGGCAGTCCTAGGGAGTGGGAGAGAGGCTTAGGAGAGCAGCCATGGAGCAGGCGTGAGGGGCCCTGAGTAGGGCAGGAGCAGGGCGGGGGGTGGGTGTCAGATATGGGGCAAGTCCGGGGGGTATGCCGGTGGTGGGGCAGTGGGTGGATGGGGGCTGATATGAAGCAGGTATAGGGGAGAAGGGTATGAGGGGAATTAGGGCAGGGGGAATAGGTGGGTGGTGGTATGGGGTAGGCACGGGGACACAAGTCGGGGAGTACGGGGCAAGCGTGGGGTCACAAGTGGATGGGTACCGGTGTGGGGCCGCAGGTCTGGGCGGACTGTGAGTGCCGCAGCCCGGCGGTGGCTCAACGTCCCGGTCCCGGAGAGCTACCGAGGCCGCTCAGTGCCACCGCCCCTTCTCCCCCTGCGTACCCGCCGCCCGCAAGTCTCCTCCCTCTTCCTGGCGCTCGGCGCTTCCCGCTGGAACGGGACAGCCCCGGAGCGGGCCCGGCCGTGCTAGCTGCTGCCAGCGCCATGAAGTGAAGGGCCGCGGGCCCGGCCCGGCCGTCCCCGCCCGCCAGCGGCGGCTCCCGCCAGGTAACGGCGCGGCAGGGACGCGGAGTCGAACCGAGGACCGGGGCCCCTTCCGCCACCCGGCCTGGGCCCCGCGGGCGGGGGAAGCGGGCGGGGCCGAAGCCGGAGATGCGGAGTGGGGCTCGGTGTAGGTCCAGCAGCGGCAGCTCCTGGGGTCTTACGGCTTTTCCGGGCCCGCCGCTGCCTGCCGACCACTGGGAGGGAGCTCAGCTACCCGCCACGATCCGGCGTCGGGATCTCGGTCCCCGAGGCCCAGGGAGATGGCAGAGGCTGCAAGCAGCCTGGGGGACTGCGAGGACAGGGGGATTCCCCGGTACTCTGGGTCCTGTCCCCGTCTCTCTTGGGCTCTGCTGCTGGGTCAGGGGATTCTCGGGCCGGGGGTCCCCCCCTGCTGCTGCAGCGGTCTGGCTGTGGGCAAGGGTCCAGGCAAACTCCCTGGCAGATGATCTGGGGTCTCCAGAGGGAGGCAGAGCCATGTCTGACGCCGGCGTGCTGACCGGGACATGCCCTTGCTGACGTGTTTTGGAGCGGTAGGGTGAAGGGGCTCTGGGGCAGGTATCTGCACCGAAGTCATCGAGTCTGCATCGACCACACAGGTGGTGGCACAGCCCGACCTGGCCTAGGCAAGGCTGCCAGGCCCAAAGTCCACAGTGCCCAGCTGCAGCTGGGTGCAGCCACAGGCACCCAGATGTCTGGGAACGAAGGGTGTGTGGGGGGAAGTGAAAGCACCCAGTGGGGGCCATGGTGGAGAGCACCAGACCCCCCTGGTCCGCACAGGTGGAATCCTGTGACAGAGAGCTGCTAGGGTGGGAGCTGGGTGTTGGATCCAGCCCGGAGTCCCCAGGCTGTGAGTCATACTGGGGCTGGGTCAGCTGGGGAAGGCCCTGCACCTCTTCCTCTGAATCAGAAGAGCTTTCACTGCTGGAGAGAAGCCAGCCATGGCCAGCCCCTGTGCAGGCTCCATGGTGTTCTCCTCCTTGCAGTGCTGTTACCAGTGTCCCACCAGCAATGACAGTGGTACCTTGCCCTTGCTTTGGCTTCAGCCGGAGAGCACTGCTAGTAATGGCCTCCTTAGTACCCAGGAGAAACCGAGGTGTGTTGAAAAGCAGCAAACTCTCTTGGGCTGTGTCTGTGTAGGGGCAAAGCCAGAGCAGAGCTCGGGTGTCCTGAGTGTCAAGCCTTCGAAAACCTCTGAATGTCTGTCCCTGGGAAAGCCCCGGGGAAATCTCTGTCTGGCAGCCAGGAGGATGAGGAGTGACACGCATGCCCACAAGCTGCCAGTGCCAGCTCCTTTCCCCCTAGGCTTTGGCACTGGGATGGGAAATCACCAAGGGCAGAGAAGAGATAGCCAAGAGTGAGGTCACTCGCTCATGGTCTGGGTCCCTCAGGCACAGGAGGAGAAGTGGCTCCAAGGGTGGAGGGGGCTGTGGTCTGCTGCCAGGAAGTGCCAGTGATTAATGAGTAGCTGGCACGAGGTGTATGGCAGCTCTTGCTTCAGGGGTGGCAGCTGGGTTTCCCAGTGCCCTGTGAGTAAAGGGAATACCTGTGCTGGGAGCATGGGGGTCACTGAGCATCCCCTGCACCTGGGCTCCTCGCGACCCAGGGGACCCACTGAGGAGGCGGAGTGGGTTCAGGAGGAAGTGAAAGTGGCTGTGCTGAGGGGCTCTGGGAAGGAGGAGCAGGCAGGAGGGTGTGGGGCACAAACCGGATGGCTGCTCACCCTCCCCAAGTGCTGTATTGTGCCCTGCCATCGAGCCAGAGGTGTCTCCCTAAGTGGCAGCTCCCAGCCCAAGCATGGGGGAGCTGGGGCCCTGCTCTTGCTCAGGGCTTCAACCTTAGTGTTCCTAGCCACCTCTCATCACCCTGACACTGTCCCCTGTGCTGGGCAGGTCTGGTACCTTGCTCAAAGTGGGGAGTATGAGCCCCACAGCAGCTGGGCCAACAGGAGTCTTGGGGTGCAACTGCAGTTGGTACGTCTGTGGTTGGTGTCCGTGCAGTGGGGAGTAGGGTGCTGCTATGGGGCTGGAAGTTGCCACGGTGACCGCTTTTGCCAGTCTGCTCCATTGCAAGGCCTGGATCTCTGTCCCCACCTGCTGCCCAGCTTCCTTCTTTCTAATGGATTAAAGTATGGCCTGATCCTGCAGTGGTGCAAGGAGCTGTGGCCAAGCACAGGGGCTTCTCTCAAGAAAATCTCCATCCAGCATGGCTCTGGGTGGGATGTTGTTATTGGAGCTAGTTCTTGGCAGGGAAAGGAGGAGCAGACTAGGAAAAAGTGGAAATTAGGATGAGAAAGGAAATGTGCAATGGCTGGGCTGAGGGAGCTGCTATGACTAATGCCAGGAGGGGATGGGCCTGTCCCCCTCTCTGAGTTCCTCCAAGCCATTGTCCCCTCGGCTGGGGGTCTCTGGGAGCCGGGGAGGAGGAGCACAGCCATCTCCTGCAGACTCTTAGCAAATTCAGGCATGCCCAGCTTACGTTCCAGGCAGCTGCTTCCCAGGGCTGAGCAGAAATACAGGTTTTAATGGGAGGGAGGAGGATGAGGATTTCATAGGGAAGATGTTTTTCCCCCGTCTTGTTTCCCTTCATACGAGCAGGTGTGATCTTGCTGGGGCTATGGGGAGAGTGAGGCTGTGCTGGGTGTATGTTGCCATTGTGCATTGACACCTCCGGAGTAAACCTGGCTTTCGGGCCCTGCGCTGCTGTAAATTATCGGGATCTGTTTGCTCTGGGCAGCAGAGCTGAGTCAAAAGCAAACGTGTAGCTTGGTATGCCCTGGTGTCAGACATCTGTCCACCATGGTCCACCTTGCCACGACTGCACATGGGGCTCTGGCAAGTCACCCTGCTTGCCGACACCAGCTCTCTGCAGCAGGACAGCTCAGGGGGTGGCTGAGGCAATGCTGGCAGCCAGCCGATGCAGGCCGCGCCGGGGTTGTTTTGCTCCTTGCGACGTTGCCCCAGTGACGTTGGCTTCCTTCCTCTCGCACGGTTCTCAAAAGTCTCCAGCAGCTCCACCTCCGCCCTGCGCTTCGGCTCTCGAGGCGCGGCCAAGACCCACGGCAACACGTGACGTGATATGACGCGACGCCTCACTCGGCTGTTTGCTTTCGGGGACGGGTAGCCAGCCCTGAGCGGGCAGGCTGGCCCTGGCTCTCGTGCTGCCCTGCCGTGGTCCCCCTGCTGGGCAACTGCCGATGCTTCGTGCTCTCCACAGGATCCAGCCTCTGTCTCAGGCAGGTCACGGGGAGCTGGTAATGAAGTGCATCTGTGACCCCCTCCTCACGTGCTGGGACTGGAGGGGACCAGGCTCCAGCGGGGCCTAAGGGTGTGAGCATGGCAGGGAGGAAGGGGTTGAGCTGTCAGGAATAGGCATGGCATGGGCAGGATGGTGCGGGCATGCTGCTGGCTCCACCAGGAGCTGGGGCTGGGTGTGGAGGGCAGACTGTTAGGGCTGCGATGCCTGGCTCAGGGGGTGGCCATAACGCCCCCAGCCCAGGCTTTTCCTATGGAGTTTCCCATCTAGGATCTCATTCCGGTTGTTCGTTTGCTTTCCATGAGCTCTGGAGCCTCCTCTATCCAGGGAGACTGGAGCGTCCCTAAAGAAGGTGCCTTTCTCAGGGTGCAGCTGGGGGTTTCAGAGAGCAGCCAGGTCACCTCACTGGGACCCAACTAACAAAGCAGTCTTGCCAAGCTCTAGGGTTCCACACTGTTCATGCTCCTGCACCAAGACCAGCAATGCTTGCCTGACCCTCCACGTGCATTGCCCACGGCATGAGGCACAGGGATTCCCTGGAAGTGCAGGAAACTGAGGCGCAAGTGGGCTGTCTGCCTGCCCAGGATTGCCCAAGAGGCTGATTCTGGATCAGGCTTCCTGCTTCTCCTCCTCCCCAGCAGCCCCAGCCCCTCTGAGCAGCAGGTTCAGACAGGGGAGGCAGGGGTGGCAGCTCTCGCCCACTGTCGCAGAGAAGCTGGGCAGAGGGCTGGAGGCTCTGAATGCTGCAGCCACCACAGTGCCTGAACTGCCCTGCTCCCCACTCATATCCCCTCTCCCATTTCTCCACAGGCGACTGTTACCAAGATGTCCCTCTGGAGCATTGTCTCCCACATGCCGACAGAGGAGTTCAGTGGCCTCTTCACGGAGTTTCCCCGCAGCCTGCGCTGTCTCCTGGCTGACTGGCTGGAAAACCAGCCCTGGTGAGTGCCCTGGTGTCCATGGGCTTTTCTCTGCCATGGCACAGCACCGTACACACTCATGGCATCCATCAGGTCTCAGTGTGCAGGCAGGGGTGGGTCCTGGCCCCGTCCACAGTCCCAGATGAGGTGGACAAGGAGGCCAGGGTCGGCCTGGGGTGTCCAGCCAGGAACTGGGGCCAGGGATAGGATCACAGTTTTGGTCTGTGGGGCCCACCCAGGAGCCAGGGCTGCATGCAGGGCCAGGGCAGAGCTTGTGGTGTGGCCTTGGAAAGGCCTCAGAGCCCCAGACTGAACATGAATGGAGCTTCTGAACCCATGAGCAGAGTGCAGCCACCCAGATGAGGCTGGTTGGAGTCCATTAGTGCTTGTAGGATCTGGACTACTGTGACTCTGTGTTTGCCATAGCAGCAGCCATGGGAGCAGCATTGACCAGAGTTCCCTTTTGGTGATAGGAAATAGTAACAGCAATGATTGGTTATCCCTGTTATGGGTTCACCAGGTTTCCCATGAAGCTGCTCCTTTGTGGAGTGCAGCAATCAGGACTCAGGCAGGCAACAAACTCCCCCTGGCACATTCTGGCAGAGCCATGCTGGATGCCACAAGTCTCTGGCTAGAAGAGCAGTGCACAAGGCCCTGAAGGGGGCTGCTCCCTGGCAGGCAGCTCTGGGATCCACAGCAGGCAGCTCGGGCCAGAGTGCAGTGGCAGGGAGTCATGCTGCAAAGCTGAGGCATGGTAGAGGTGAGCGGGAAGGTGGCAGCTGGGCATACACGTGGAAAAGGTTTTGGGAGATCACGCCCTCACCAGGAACTGCCTCATCCCATAGTTTGTTCTTGTTTGTGTGGCAAATTTCCCCTAGAAATCCAGCCAGCACTGAGTAATGCCCCAGGAAGGCAGGTGTCCTCAGCCTCCCCAGAGCAGGGGTAGGGTTTGGGGCTGTGCAGTGTCGAGTGGAGGATTCATGCCTGTCTGCCCAACCCTTTCACCTTTCCAGGGAGTTCATCAATGGCTCAGATGCCTTCTGCACCAGTGTGGCCAGTGGGTTGCTCTCAGCCATGCTGGAGAAGCTCCGCAGCGCTGCTGGCAGTGATGGGCAACAGTGCCAGATCCTCCAGCAAGTCAGCGGCATCGAGGTGTGTGGGGACCCTTGGGGCCATGTTGCGCTGAGATCACAGCTGCCTCCTGAGGGACATTTGCTTACTTTATGCTTCTCATTTGCTGGTTCAAGCACTGCTCGAAGGAGTGGTGCCATGAGCCAGTCCCCCCTTGATACCTGTTGCAAGGCCAGCGCCGTCGTGAGCAACAAGCTCATGTGGGCTCAGCAACTGTCATTTTTGTGGAGATTCAAGGGGATAGGAGGGGGTTGTTTGCATCCCAGGGCTGATCTCCAGCTTGCCACAGTGCTGGGGCTGTTACGGCCACCCCTCAGTTTCCTGCACCCCACTGCCTGCCAGCTTTCCAGCTTCCCCTTGCTGCTGCAGTTCAGCAGCATCTTCAGTGCCCAACACGGAGAGCTGCCCCTTATCACCACGCACTCCTGGGCTGGACCCTGAACCCATGCAGATCCTCTCAAGTGCATCAGACACCCCCCCCCAGCTCGAGCTGACAGTGCCTGGGTGGCCTCTGCACCAGATGTTCCCCATTTTTTGCTCGAGCATTTTATTTCTCCTTCCTTGTGCTGTGTTGATGTGTTTCCTCCTGCTGTGTGCATGGGTGTCTTCTCCTGAGCTGTTTCTCTTTCCCAGGTCTGTTTTGAGTCTTTCTGTCTCTGTTCCACCCTCTGTGATTGCAGATTTAACCCCTGCACTCTCTCTCCTGCCAGCGACGCTCTCAGCATAAGGGCTGAGGGGTGCTCACTCCCAGAGCCGCATTCTGGGTGAAAGCTCTGCTCTTTTGGTAATAGACATTTTTCATATACACCATTTGGGAAGGGGTCAGCTTTAGTCATAACTCCTGGGGAACAAAGGAACCTTTGCGAGCTCGATTGCTGCTCGTGTTTTAAACAGGTTGTAGGAAGATTTGCCAGTGTTTCAGCTTTGGGGGTTTTATTGAAAATGCTCAAGAAGAGCTACCCTCTCATGTTCTCTCCTCCCACCATCCCTCAGAACAGCAAACCCTCATTTCTCCCCAGCTCCCTGCCATTTTGGGGGGCCACAGCTGTTCTCCACAGGGAGGGGAAGCACTGGCTATGGGTGTTGCCATGCAAGCAGTGGGACCTGGGTGCTCTCCCATGCGATGGGTGAAGGCAGATCTGGGGGGAGCATGGTGGGAGACTGGCTGATGGGGCATTAAACCTTGGCCCTTTGTCCCCTGACTCCTGGGGCTGGCAGTGTTTGTCCTGGCAGAGCCCCCAGGGCAGTATCAGGATGTGTGGCAGGTCCCAGGGGTCCACAGGGTTGGTCACAGAGTGGCCTCCTGACCAGCACAAGAAGCCACTGGGCCACCAGCCATGCTCTCCAGCAGGTCACAGTCGTGCTCTGCTGCTGTTTTGGGAAGTAGCTAATTTGGGAAATGTGCAAAGGCTGGAGGAGCTGGCGTGGGGCGCAGAGAGCTGGAGCCAGCAGGGAAATTCCTCTCCCTGTTTTCGGTGGAAAGTGTTAGATCCACTTGAGTGAGGGCAGGTGGGAAACTCTTCACTGGGTGTCAGGCTGGAGGGATTTGAGGAGATGCAGAAATAAGAGAGTTTGATTAGGTTTGATTTTTATGTATATATTTTTTTTAATCTGAAGTTGATTCGTTGTTGTTTTTTTTAATGCACCGTTTAAAGTGATTTTAAGCTGGAAATTGGCCCAATTAGAACAGCTGTGGTCTGTCCAACGCTTTGGGTTATGAAAACCCAAGGTCTGACTTAGCCCCATTTGTGGTGGGAAGGGGGCTCAAAACAGGGTGGGTGGAGGCCAGGGTGTCCTGCCTCACTGATGCCCTTGCCTTGGCTCCCAGCAGAACATCTACCGGCGAGACCCGCTGCGGCTGGTGGCTGTCCTGAAGGCTATCCTGGAGGGCGAGAAGGCAGCTGTGCTTAAGAGGGTGTGTGGTTTCTGACCCCTCCTGGGACACCCTGGGGTGCAGGGTGGGCTCTGAGACCCCCACTCACCCCACTCTGGTCTGCCCCAGGACCACCACCTGCCCCTCAGCTTCCACCGGCGCCAAGAGGAGCTAAAGTTTGAGCTGGGACTGCAGCGGCTGCAGCACCGCGTCTGTGAGGTCCAGGCACTGCGGGATGCCTCCAAAGGTAAAGGGCCAGGGCAGGATGGGTCCCTGCTTGGTGTGGGTCTGCCATGGGGTGCAGCAAACACAGGGTGACCCCTCACGGGGGTGCTGAGAAGTGGGATGCAGACACCAGCTCCTAGTGTTAACAGGACACCCCTGTCTTTCCTCCACAGCCTCTCAGCCACTGAAGATGGAAGCAAAACCCCCAGAGAGTGTGAGTGAGGGTCTGGGAGGAAATCTGGCAGGTTTGACTGCCAGGAGTGGTACAAGCCAGCTCCAGGGCAGGAGGGCAGAGCAGAGCCAAGAGTTTGGGTGCCCTAGGAGGGGGTGGGGTATAGTCCTGGGCGTCTCTGCCAGGAGGACAGTACAATGCAGTGCCCCACGGCCAGTGCTGCCCTGCAGGAGCTGCCCAGCCTGATCCTGGAGGCCATGAAAGAGCTGGAGGCGGCCAAGCAGCAGGTGCTGAAGAGGATCCAAATCTGGAAGAGGCAGCAGCAGCTGGCAGGGAATGGGGCCCTTTTAGAAGAGAACCTGGCTCCGCTGCAGAAGAGGTGAGGTGGCACTGGGCAGAGATAGGACCTGGAGCAACCCCCCTGCTCTCTGCTAGCCCACGGGGCTCTGGGAGGGTAGTGGGTCTGACTGTGCTACAGCTGAGGGTACCCCTTTCCCTGTGGTTCCCTTGGCAGATGCGAGAGCCTGGTTGAGGTTTACTTTCAGCTGCACCAGCAGGTGATGGCAGCAAGTGCAGAGCTGGGGGCTGAGCTCCTGACCCGGATCCTGGAGCGGTTCAACGAGGTGTTATCCAGCCTGGTTAAGAGGTAACGGGCCAGGGGTCAGGGGGCGGAGGGAGCTCTGCAGAAGGCAGTGACAGAGCTGCCAAAGGTGTTGTGCTGGGCACTGGGTTCCCCCCTTGTTTGCCAGCTCCTTCCTGGTGGAGAAGCAGCCCCCACAGGTGCTGAAGACCCAGACCAAGTTCCAGGCGAGTGTCCGGTTTCTGCTGGGCCCCCGGCTGCTGAAGGCATCAGCCAAACCCTACATGGTGCGGGCTGACATGGTGACAGAGAAGCAGGCACGGGAGCTGGCGCTCAGTGCCTACAGCAACACCCTCAGGTGAGTGAGCAGATGGCCAGCAAGGGGATGAGTGGGCTACCACGCCGCCGTGCCCCCTGACCCTGTCCTCTGCTCAGCGAGAGCACAGGGGAGATCATGCATAACGTGGTGGCCCTGGAGACCAACCCCACTAGTGGGACCTGCTGTGCTAACTTCAAGAATGTGGTGAGTGCCACTGAGGAGGGGACATACAGGGGCCAGGGGCTCTGCTGTGATGCTGGAAGGCCCTGGGGGAGGGTAGG
Organism: Galbula dea; assembly: GCA_013399015.1. NCBI lineage: Eukaryota > Metazoa > Chordata > Aves > Piciformes > Galbulidae > Galbula > Galbula dea. The sequence goes on along the minus strand of VWZX01001804.1, from coordinate 58,363 downwards.
CTGGGGGCCCCAAGGCCAGTGCTTGCTCAGGAGTGATGCACAGCTCTCCCCTCTCTAGACGCTGAAGAAGATCAAGCGCTGCGAGCGGAAGGGGTCTGAGTCAGTGACAGAGGAGAAGTGTGCGGTCCTGTTCAGCACCACCGTGGTCCTGACCTCCAACAACCTCTCAGTCCACCTCCAGGTACCAGCCCGTCTCCTGTGGGATGCCCAGACCCTGTCCCAAACGGCTGGGTGCAGAGCCCTGAGATGGTCCCAGAGCAGCCCCTGCTTCACTTGGAGCTGAGGAGGGGCCACACTCTGCCCCCAGGTCCTGTCTCTGCCCATCGTAGTCATCGTCCATGGGAACCAGGACAATAATGCCAAAGCAACTGTCCTGTGGGATAATGCCTTCTCCGAGATTGTGAGTGCCACAAGCCAGAGGCAAGGCTCATAGGACAAGAAGGGAAACTGCTGGGATGCTAGGGTTGGGTTGGCTCTGGGATGGAAACGGCTGGCATGCTGGAGCAGGCACACTGGGTTGCAGCAGGCTGAGACAGAGTCACTGTCCTGATGCCGTCCTGCCCTGTCACAGGACCGGGTGCCCTTTGTGGTGGCCGAACGGGTGCCCTGGGAGAAGATGTGTGATACACTGAACCTCAAGTTCATGGCAGAGGTGCAGACCACCAAGGGGCTTCTCAAGGAGCACTACTTTTTCCTGGCCCAGAAGATCTTTAATGACCATAGTGCCAGCCTTGAGGACTTCCAGAGCCGCAGTGTCTCCTGGGCCCAGTTCAACAAGGTTACTGGGAGGGCTGGCCAGGGTGGGAAGGGACCTGTGGGATCCTGGGGTGTCTCACACCCTCTCTCTGCCCCAGGAGATCCTGCCTGGTCGGGGATTCACCTTCTGGCAGTGGTTTGATGGAGTCCTTGACCTCACCAAGAGATGCCTCAAAAGTTACTGGTCAGACAGGTGAGCACCCAGGGGCCAAGCAGGTTTTCACAGCTGCTCCAGGGCCAGACCCAAGGAGTCTTGGTCCCACCCCTCCACCTGGGTGCTGGCCTACTCTCCGTTTGTCTGTCTCTCTAGGCTTATCATTGGCTTCATCAGCAAGCAGTATGTCTGCAAGCTTCTGAGCACACAGCCTGATGGGACATTCCTGCTCCGCTTCAGTGACTCGGAGATTGGAGGTGTCACTATCGCTCACGTCATCCGGGGCAAGGATGGTGAGATGTGGGACAGTGGCTGCTCTCAGTGCTCCCAAGGGGAGGTGTCATCGTGGCCTGGGGATGTCAGGTGTTGTGGGAACTGCTCAATGGAGCCATGTGCCATGTCTCTCCACAGGGTCGAGCCAGGTGGAGAATATCCAGCCCTTCTCTGCCAAGGATTTGTCCATCCGGTCTCTTGGTGACCGGATCCGTGACCTTGGGAAGCTCCGTAACCTCTACCCCAACATCCCCAAGGACCAGGCATTCGGGAGTCACTACAACAGTGAGTGGGTGGGAGCAGAGATAGGCCCTGGGTTTCTCATCTGCTTCCCCAGCAACGCTGCAGGGAGAAGCAGGGGGGTTTTGGAGGGTTTGGGTCCCACACAGGTTCTGATGACCCGAGCTTGGAGGGGTGGCCAGTACTGACAAACAGGGTTGGCATGACACGGCCCTGTTCTGGGATGATGGTTCCTGGATACTTCTCTCTGAGCAGAAGAGCAGATGGGCAAAGATGGTCGGGGCTACGTCTCTGCCACCATCAGGATGACAGTGGAAAGTGAAAGGTGAGTGTGCAGCCAAGGCTGTGGCTGTGCCAGGCCAGGCCTTGCACAGACCTCACTTGGTGGGGGGATTTCTGACTGGGTAAGTGCCTGTGAGCAAAGAATCCCCTGAGCTTCAGCGGGGCATGTCTACCAGCACACCAGCCTCTCTGCCAATGAGCACTGGCATGCATGTGTGGACCTTGCAGTGCAAGTCCTGCCAGTGCTGATGGGAGTGATGCATTTTTGCAGGGAACAGCAGCCCCAGAGTGCTGTGGGGGTCCCCCCCGAGGCTCCCTCAGCGTTCAGCCTGCCTGTGCAGCCTGAGAGCCTGCGGTCTGTTCTCAACCCCATCTGGTGAGTGTCTGGCTTTGTGCCCACCATACCCTGGGCAGAGGCACATGCTGTATCAGGAGGGGGCTGTGGTGGAGAACACCCTCAGATGCCAACCCCTCTGTGTCTGCTCTTGCAGCCCCCCTGCTCCCTTCTGCCCCCAGCCTGTCCCTACAGGCTACCCTGTGGATGAGAGCAACATCACCATGATGGTCTCCGACAGCCTTAGGTCCTCCTTCCCCAGGTAGGAGCAGTGCCTGTTCAGAGCAGGGGGGGCACGGTGAGTCCCCACTGCACCTGGGAACAGCCAAGTGGCATTTCCCCCCACCCCAGTAGTCCCTTTACTCCTCTCCACAGCACATCATCACCGATGCTCTCGCCGCCCCTAGTCACGGACTCCACGCTACCCCACCACCCAGACCTTGCCTTCAGGAACCCCTTGTAAGACCTGGCATGCAGCAGGACAGGGGCACCCTGCCCTGCCTCTGCTTCTCCCTACTGCCCCAGGGCGAGCCGACCTGAAGGGACCTTCCCCAGTTGACTAGTGGTCCCAGTGCTCCATGCTACTGGTGCTCCCTACAAGGGCACCCACCCCAGTTGTCCCCCAAACCAAGCTGTTCCTCCCTATGCCTTGGGGCTTACAAGGACCCTGGGAGCAGGGAGGTGGTACCTCATAGCCTATGTCACCATTCCCTCCCCCTCCCTTCTTTGCCCCCCAGGCCCTTCATGCCCAACCAGTACATGACAGGGGAGCCCTCACAAATGCTGCCCGGGGGCCCCTCACCAGAGCCACAGGATGAGGAGATGCCCGAGCTGGCCCCATTCACGATGGGGGACACACCTCTGCAGAGCTCCCCAAGGTGGTAAGCATGGGGGAGATGTTAGCAGGGTGGGATGTTAGCGGGGGGGGTGGGAGGGGGCTGCCCCTAGTCACTCTACCACGTGTTTCCCCAGGTTGCTGCCCAGTATGGACCTACCGCCCAGCCCAGACTTGGACCCGTTCCTGGAGATGTCACTATGTCCCCCCTTCGCACTCTCCCCACAGCACAGCACGTACCCGAGCCCCAGCACCACTTCCTGGGGGCTGGGGGAGGCTTGCTGGGACGACAGCATCCGGCCAGGGCATGCATGAGGAGGCTGCAGGGCTGCTGGGGCTGTGGGGGTGGGGTGTAAATTGGACTGAGACCCACAACCCTGCCCCAGCCTTGTCTGTGTTCCTGGACTTAATATTTGTGCTGGAGTAAAGCTCAGGCAAGGAAGGGGGGGTAAATTTCTGGGGGGAGGGGGTAGCACGTTGCCCTGCCCCACCCCCCGTGTATACGCTGCACTTTGAAGCACAGAGCTGTTGCTGGGGTCCACGGTGAGGGGCTGCAGGCACGTGAGGGGCTGCAGGCATGTGGGGTGCCCGCAGCCAAGCACTGTGGCCCTGGCCCACGCCATGAGTCGGCTGCTGGGGGGTGGGGGGAGAGGGGGGAGGTGGCAGCAAGCAACGGTACTGGGGGAGAGGGGCC
>VWZX01001804.1:0-50622 GCA_013399015.1 Galbula dea | reverse complement strand
CCTGCCCGGAGCTGCCCCGACCCTCCCCATCCCCGACGGCGCGGGACCGGGGGTATGTCGCTGTCCCTGTCCCTGTCCCACCTCGGCCACTCACTCGTGGATCCCCCACCATGCCTAGAGCTCCCCGGTGACCCAGACCCACTCGGTGCCTCATCCATTCACGGTTCCCCCCGAGATCTCTCGTCCCCTCCCGCCGTCCCCCGATCGCTCACCACCGGCTGGAACCGCCCCCGGCTTCTACGCCTGCTCCGGTAGAGTGGGGGAGCACTGGCAGAGGCTGCGCCGACGACGCTCCGGGGAGGGGTCCCGGGGATCCCACGGTCGGGCCGTGCCAGGCCGGGCCGGGCCGGGCACGCTCGCTCTACGGCTCCGCGCCGCTTCTGCGCGCCGCCCACACGGGCGGTACCGTGAAATAGCAGCAGCCCCGGCTGCGCCGCGGCGTAGGAGGCCCCGGGGGCGGATCCCGCGGCTGCCGCCCCCGCCGAGCATAGCGCGGGCGGCCGCGGCTTGGGGGGGGAGGGGGAGAGGTGTGCAGCGAGCGCGGGCGGCAGCCCTTCTCTTCTTTTTTCTTCACCCACCCCCCTCTCCCCCCCCACAGGAGGTGCAGCTGCACCGGGAGTCCTACAGCCCGTGTCGAAGGGCAGCAGGGAACCGGAGTGGACACGTGAAGGCCGTGGCGGAATGCAGGATCCACCGGAGGAGGCGGCGGAAACATCGGTCAAGGGGTGCAGCCGTCAGCCCCGGGACAGACCCTTCGGTGCTCGAGGGCCGGTGCTGGCAGGACCAGCCAGCACCTGGGGCCGTGCCCACGGGACCCCCACGGTCCCCAGAGAGATGTAGGACCCCCATCCACTAGCCCCCACCCGCCGAGATCCCGCGGGCTGTGCTTGCAGCATCTCCGGTTCCTGTAGCAACCTGCCGAGGCGCCCTCCGTTACCCCAGCGCTATGCTCAGAGCACCCTCCCGGGATGCTAGAGCCCCCAGCCACAGGCTATCATCGATATGCTTCAGGGTGAACATCCCTACAGTGCAGGCCTTGCATCAGGACAGGGAGCGGAGGGAGGTTTCTCGGGGACGGGGAACACGCCGAAGCCCCCCCGCCCTCAGCTGAAGCTCCTCCGGCAGCACCCCGAGTCCCACGGGAGGTCCATGGCCCCTAACCCTGCGTGGCTTGGCGCTATTTATACCGCGGATGGGCGCCTGGCGTGGGTCCAGCCGCCCCCGCGCCATCCTGCCTGTGGGGAGCCATGGCGGTGCTCGGGCCATGTCCTCAGGGCTGGCGGGGGGGCAGCTAGTGTTCCCTCCCGGGCACAGTTCACAGTATGGGGGGTCCTGCCTCAGCAGACGTACACCATCTCCCNGGCGTCCGGCGCGTCCGGGCCGTTCCCAGGCCCGGCGCTGCCCCCGGCTGACGCACATCCTCCACCCACGGCCCCGCCAATTCCCGGCTCCGCCGCCCACGGCCCCGAGCGGGGGGGCTGCCCGAGCCCGCTCCCCGCCCACGGTCCCCCAGCACACCCGCCGTCCTGGCGCCCGCCGCTCCCGGGCCTGGGGGAGCCCCACCCAGCTGCTCCCCTTGTTGGGGTAACCGGGGAGAATCGAGGCATCATGTGCGGGGCCGAGGCAGTAACAGAACCCCCGATCCCACCAAGCCCGTGGGATGCACGATCCCCTCCGCTGCCTGGGGGCGCCTGGTCCCATGGGACCCCTCCTGGGCTGCCCCCTCCCCCCGGGACAGGCGAGGCACGGCGGTGAAAGGCTCCTTGTCCAGGGCCCACGCCCGTCCCCGTCCTGCCCAACGAACCCACGGGCCGGGCGGGGCCGTGGAGATCGACACGGGTAGGCCACAGGGGCGGAGAGGCGAGGACTGCGTCCCCCCAACACGTGATCACCCTCACACAAACAACGGGGCAGCGCTTTCTGATAGGAGGAGGTGCTTGTCAATCAGGCGGGATTCCGGTGTTCAAGGCCAGGCTGGATGTGGCCCTGGGCGACCTGGTCTAATGATTGGCATCCCTGCCCATGGCGGGGTGGGTTGGAACTGGATGATCTTTAAGGTCCCTTCCAACCTGAGCCATTTTATGATTCCAGAGGGGGCGGGAGGGTGGAGCGGGCCGGTGCTCGGCTCTGCACGGCTAAGGGCCGCACCTGTCAGGGCCGTTACTAAGGCCGGGCTCGCCGTTGCTACGGGCTGGGCGTCCCTGCGGATTGAACGTTGCCGCTGTTGGTTACCACGGTAACAGAAGGTAGGACCACGGCTGTTTCCTGCTTGCGCTACACTAATAGGCTGCATCTTCTGTCAGTCAGTGCGTCAGGCAGTGGCTGGGCACGAGCCGGGCTCCAGCGGCCTTCCGATAGGTCGGTTCAGCTGTCAGTTAGCTCTGACGCCCCTCGAGCCCCCCAGCAGCTATTGCCAGATGGGCGACGGCGACAGAAACGGAAACGGAAATTTGTGGTGCTGCCGCGGCGGGAGGGATGAAGCAGTTCCTGGGGATGCTGTTGCTGTTTTTAGCGTCGTTGCGGGGGGTTGCAGGTGCGACGTCTCTGGGCGGGGAACGGGGCGGTCGCATCAAGTGTCTTAACGGGTTGCACCGCGGGGCTTCAGCATGGGGTCGCTGCAGTTACCGGGTCGGCGGAGTGCTAGCCACGTGGCCGGTCGGCCCGGGCCGGTAGAGAGGCGGCACTGGCCTAGCTGGTCCCCGTCCCTCCCGACTCCCGTGGTTCGAGCCCCTCCGAGCCTGGCTGTATTGCGGGGTGCTGAAGGTCGTGCAGCTGGAGCTACCCAGTGCTCTCCCAAGGCCCCCATGCCGCATCCAGCCCCAGGGGAGCAGGAGGGAAGAGGCGAGCGCAGCCCAGCCCAGTACGGTGCTCGGTGTCCAGGGCAACCTAAGTGCGTGGCCCAGACAGTCGCCGAGCACACCCCAGGGCCTCCTGGTGCTGTGGCAGAGAGACTGGGCTGATCTGGGCCTGCTAGGGAGTTCGTGCCCGAGGCACACTCGAGTTTACGTTTCCCTGAGGTTAGGATGGCTCTTGAAGGAGGAATTGTGCTGGAAAGGGATGCAGGGATGAGTCTGTGCTGTTTCTGAGAGTCTCAGGAAAGAGGTTATCCCAGAAAAGAACCAGACAGCATGTTCCAAGGAAAACAAAGGAAGGACTTTTATCTTTAGCCATCCAGAATATACTTAACTGGGGGACTCCATGGGGAAAAGTGGTCCCGTGTGTTTTGGTGGCAGGAGCAAGGGCCTTGCGTTTGCTTTGTGTTGCTGAATCCCTTTCTTCTGCTCCGTATCATGCAGTTCCCAGGCAGTCGGTCATCCCGCTCCGTGAGGGCCTCATGTCTCATCACTCAGGCTCTCAGCTCTTCTGTTACACCAACACCCATGTCCCACAGTGGCATGACATATGGACAAGGTTGCAGGTGAGAGGGGAAGACGGATCCTCATGGTGCTGGCTGGACTGAGCCTCTCTGGCACCCGCAGCCAAAAGCCACTGTTTGCTTCCCTCCCCTGTGCAGCTCCAGATCAACAGCAGTGGGATGATCAGAGTCACCCAGGTGGACAGTGAGGAGGAGCTGGAGAATTTTGGAGCATGGAACTTCATTTTCTCCTTCCTGAAGGAGAAGCTGAATGACACCAGCATCGACGTGGATCTCTACAGCAACAAAACCTGCCTGAAGGTCGAGCTGCTGGAGTCCAGCACCACATACTCCATTGGACTCTTCCGACGTACGTCTCCTTCATGGTGGGGACTCTGGAGTGGGAGGTGGGTCTGGCTGTTACGGTGCTCTCAAGGAGACAGGACACGGCCAGCGAGGGATAGCAGGTCTGGTCCTTCCTGGACAAGAAAACTTGGGCTTTTGGAAGTGTGTCTTTGTTCAGGGTTGTAAAGGGGGAGAATTTATGCACTTGTCAGAGGTTTGCTTGGGACCCTGCCCCTTCTCTGTCCTGTGACTCTGTGGCCGGCTGGAGCTCAACCCAGAGGGCCCTGTGCCAGGGTTGCTCTCAGCCTGGGCTCACTCTCTTTCCAGGTTTTGACCCTAAGCTGTTCCTGGTTTTCTTCCTGGGCCTGTTGTTGTTCTTCTGTGGGGACACACTGAGCAGGTGAGTCACCTCCTTTCCCCGTGGGGTGGGGACAGTAGGGTGGGCAGTGGCTGGCTGCCTCTGCAGGCTCCCTATATTTCTGCACAGGCAACCACGAGCTGTAAAACAGCTTGTGCATGTATGTGATCTTTGCAGGAGCCAATTTTTCTACTACTCAGCTGGGATTAGTTTTGGTTTGCTGACCTCACTGCTCATCCTTGTCTATGTGATGTCTAAGATCCTGCCTAGGGTGAGTGTCGAGCTGTTTGGGGGTGATAGACCTCACAGCAGTAGCTCTTTCTACACCCATACAGCTGTTCTGGTGAGAGTGCTGGTATGTGGCTGGGTTATGGGCCTGGCTTTGCATGGAACGAGGCTCTGCAGCTGGTGAGAGGTAGCCACGGCTGCCCCACTGCCTGACTTGAATTTCTCATCTCTTCTAGAAAAGTCCTGTTTACCTCCTGCTGGTAGGAGGTTGGTCCTTTTCCCTGTACCTGCTTCAGCTGATCTTCAAGAACCTACGGGAGATTTGCAAGTCCTACTGGCAATACCTCCTAGGTAGGTGTGAGTCCTTCAGCCTCACCACTTCACCAGTCTGCTTGTCTCCTACTGGAGCTGCTGTGGGCTAGTGGAAAATGCAGAGGCTTCCTGCCCCACTCCTTGCCACTGCTGCTGCCCTCATGCTCCTGAGCAAGGTGGGCTCTAGGATCAGGTTGAACTGCAGCCTGGCTAAGGCTGCTGAGCTAGCTCCCGTCAGCCTGGCTGAGCCAATGGTTCATGCCTGCTTGATCCTCTGCTCTCCTGCAGGCTACCTGCTGCTTGTGGGCTTTGTGAGCTTCGGCGTGTGCTACAGGTACGGCCCACTGGAGAATGAGCGCAGCATCAACCTCCTTTCCTGGGCCCTGCAGCTCCTGGGCCTGCTGCTGATGTACTCGGGCATCCAGGTCCACCACGTTGCCTTAGTCTTGGTGGTCATTGCTTTCTGCACGAAGAACCTGGACTACCCTCTGCGATGGGTCTTTGCTGCCTACAGGTGAGGTCTGCCAGCACCATGGGTTGCTCTTGACTCATGGCTCTTGGCAGGCCTCGATAAGCTGCTAGACAGAGCCTGTGTTGCAAAAACAAGGTGTTTTCAGTGTGGTCTGGGGCTGTAGTGGGTATACCAAAGGAGTTGTGCCCCTTTTTCCATGGGGTTGTTGTGGGACTGTGGCCTGCTCCTTCTTATGCCTGGGAGTGAGGAGTGGAGGCTTGAGGGAGATAGGCCTGCAGTGGAGGTCCTGCCCTGGCTGGGCAGGCTGTAACTGGTGCTGCTCCACTGGCAGGAAGGGGCGGAGTGTCAAGCTCATGCTGAGTGCCAGGCACAGACCAAGGATCCCTCGCCTGCTGACAGAGGAGGAATACCGGATCCAGGGTGAGGTGGAGACACGCAGGGCCCTCGAGAACCTTCGGAGGTACTGCAGAAGCCCGGATTTACCTGTCTGGTCTGTGGTGTCCCGCATCCAGTCTCCCAAGAGGTAATGCCCCCTGTCAGCATGCTCAGGGTGGCAAGCTCACTTCTGCATGTGCCTCTGAAAGCCTCAAGTCGCTCTGTGCTGTCACTTCTGGTTTGAGGCAGAGGCACAGAAGGTCCACGTTGCATGGCAGCAGGGTGTGCCACTAGGGAAGGACAAATAATGCCTGGTCCCAACACAGGAAAACTTCTCCCTGGCTCCCCCTGTGCCAAGGCCTCACAGGAGGGCATCAGGCATCCATGCATAGCATGCTTCTTTGTGGCTTTTTCCCAGGTTTGCTGACTTTGTGGGTGGCTCCAGTCATGTCACCCCCAGCGAGGTCTCTGCCCATGAGCAGGAGTATGGCCTGGGCTGCTTGCTCGAGGAGGGGGAGCAGGAGGAAGAGGAAGAGGAGGAGAAGAATGATGACTCCTGTAGCGGATATCACATGAGTTGCCCCGTGACCTTCAATCACCTGGCTGCTGATTGAGGTTGGCCACCCTGGACCCACAGAGGCGAGGAGCAGAGCTGCTGCTGCCCCTCTGATGCCTGCGGAGCACAAAGCCCTGTTTGCTGGAGGGAGCTGCCATGTCTGCTCCCAGCACTCCCGACTGCACCATGAGCTCTGCAGCAGAGCCTGCTGGGAAGATGAGGGGGGCTGACACCCTCATCTTCCCCAGGCAGTACCTGCCAGGCTGAGGTGTTGGAAGTGGAGACATGGAGAGCTGGTTCCAGCTGGGGACTGCAGGGCAGGCGAGGTCTGCAATGCTGACAAGATGTTGGATGCTGGTCTGAGCCACCCTGGCTTTTGGTGTGGGTGCTAGTGAGCTCCCAGGGCATGACTCACAGGACTTCCTTCCCAGTCCTGGGTGCTGACCTGGCTGCTACAAGCACTCTGAGCCACATCCCTCAGCACCACTGGGGAGCTCCTCTTCCTCACCCTGGCTCTGCTGGGTGTGTCACTGCCTGCGAAGCTGGGAACAGAGCAAAAGATCTGTCTTGCATACAGGTGCCCATGAGGAACTTTGGACCTGTCCCGCCAATATCTGCATACTCAGCACCTGCCTGCTGCTAGGCTGCTATGGGGAGGGACCAGGCAGCAGGTGACCTTCTCCTTCTGCTGTTACCAAAGATGCTACAGGTAGCTGGGCTGTGTGTCTGCGTTGGCTTAGATCCTTTGTGGATACCAAAAATTCCAGCACCTCTCTGATGAAGACAGCTTGGCCAGTCCCTCCATGTGCATGTCATTGAGTTTGGACAAAGCCAGCCTTGAAATCCTCCTCTCCCCCTGTCTCTGGATTGAGGACGAGTGTGGATGTGCTTCCTCCTTGCTGGCAGTCCGGTGCTGGCAGCTCCCTGTCAGCTTGAGCTGGGGCCCTCCACCCTAAATCTGCTGTTCCATGGGGCCCATCCCCACTGTGCTCCCTTCCTGGCTGCAGCAGGCAGGAGAGGGAGATGGTCCTGCTGTGTTCCCGCGCTAGGGGTGGGGCTCAGCAGCTGTGCACAAAGCTTCACGGGCCACACAAATCTATGCAATTTCTAAGCAGTAAAGCTGTCACGGGGCTGCTGTGCTGCCTAGGGCCTGGGCTCCTACAGCCCAGCTCATACCTCACCTATGCTGCTGCTAGAGCTTTTGGTGTTGGTTTGTTTCTGGCCCGGTTTACTCTTCTGCTTTTGCTGTGCTTTCCTTCCTTCTCTGGTATGAGCAGCCTTTTCTTGCTGTGTCCATCAGTCCCCTGTGTTAATGAGTGATTATATTTTTAATAAAGGTGTATTTTGTAAAGAATGAGTCTCATTTGTCATCTGGCAGTGACCTCAAGGCTTGTCCTCTGCTCTGGCTCATCTGCCTGGGGGAGGTGCTTCTGTCAAGAGTGCTGCATGGTTCTCAGGGGATGAAGAACAGTCAGTGGATGGTGGGTTCCGTGCACAGCCCTGGACCAAAGACAGGACTCGCTCTGGCTGCAGGGTGGGCCAATGTCTTCTCCCCAGTGCAGCTCTGGGCGCTCCTGGCTTTGCCAGCCCCTGTACCTTTCCCTAATTTCCCATAGCCGTGGGAGGAAGCTCCCTTTGCTTGCTTGGCTGCAAGTGACTTAATCTGCTTGTTCCTGCTATGAGCTGCTGGGAAGGGGAACACAGTACAGCCAGGCTGGGACCCTGTGCCGGGCTGGTGGGCAGACTGGGACTGCTTCCATCTGGCTGGTGTGTTTGTGCCTCAGTTTCCCTGTCAGTGGGTGTGGTGCCTGAGGGAGGGCTCTTCTGCCCCCCCGCCCCTCTGAGGGCTGGACTGTGCTAGCACCGGGTGCTGGGCTGGATTCAACTTCAGCTCTCTCAGCTGAAGCCACTCCAGGAGTTGCTGCTCTGTGACTGGAAGGTGAGTTGTGGACCCCTCTGCTCCTAGGCTGAAGCAGCTGAGCCCCCTACACTCCGGGGCACTCTGTGTCCCCACAGCCCCCACCCCGTGGCACCCCCACCTCTGGGAACCTCCACCCGATGGGGCTTGGGGAGCTTTGAGACTGGGCACTGTGGGGAAGACTAGGGAGAGCACCTTGGAGCTGTGGGGAGGGCTCTTGCTCTGGTTGCCACTCGTGTGCTCACTCTGGGGTCTCAAACCCAAAACACCCAGCAGCGCGGGGGCCTTGGTGACGGTGCCCTGCACAGGAGGAGGCTGCAGGGGCCCATGGGAGGCTCTGCCGTTCTCTCCAGATGCTGCTACCAGCAGAGCAGCTTCCAATGGAGCCATCTCCATCTCCCTGTTTGCCCTATCCTTCCCCACCTCCTCACTCATGACCTTTCCCTGGGCACCGATAAGTGGGGCTGGGTTTATAGCCCTGTGCCCGGGCTGTAAAGAGAGGGTGAAGGTCACCCCGGGAAACTAGATGTTCCATAAAACACAGGTGAAGGATGGGTGGAGCATGGCAGGAAAGGAACATGATCTCTTGTGGAAGCCCTTGGGTGCTGCTGGCTCCAGAACTGTCAGGGGCTCCTGAGCCGTCCCCTCCCTGCCCTGGCTTCCCACTGCCAGGAAGGAGGGAGGAAGTGGAGGCTGAATCCGTCCCTGCCCCAAGAATAGGATCCAGGTGTCCACATTTCCTGGCTGGGCATTTGCTTCCCCCGCAGCAGTGGGCAGAAGCCCAGTGTTCTGGCCCCCCCATGTTCTCTCCCCAAGCCCCCCATACCCACCACAAGGTCCTGGGCACCAGGGTGCCCTGGGGAGGGGCCCTCTGTGCCACGGCTGCCATGTCCCCTGTCCTTGGGGTCTGCCAACCCCAGCAAGGTGCTTAGATCAGCTGGGCACGACAGGGCCAGGGAGCAGCAGTCAAGGTCTCAGCTGCATCCCCCTGGCCAAGGGCCACATGTCCCAGCCCGGGCTCAGCCAGCGCTTCAAGCCTTGCCATGTGCCTTAGTGCATCCATGCCCCCCGGGTGCTGGGGCACCCTGCTCTCCCTGGAATCCTTCTGAGCCCCTAAGGGTGGGGGCAGCCAGGGGCATAGGGGCTGCTGAGGACGGGGGCGTGTTTTGGGGAAGGAGCTGCATGCCCATGGCTGCAGCCTTCCCCTCCACTCTGCCCCAGCTGCCCCGGAGCTGCCTGGCCATGGAAGCCACCAACTCGCTGCTGGACGTCGCAGCAGTTGGGGACCTGGTGCTGCTGGATCCGCTGACCGAGGAGTCGCTGCTCCGCACCCTGCAGGAACGCTTCCGCCGCGGGGACATCTATGTGGGCACCGGGCAGAGAAAGGGGGCTGGGATGGGGGAGCAGAGGGAGGGGCAGGCTCTGGAGTGAGGAGCTCCAGGACCTGGGGTGGGTCCTCTTAGCCCCGCAGCCATGTTGTCCTGCTTACCCACAGACGTACATCGGGGATGTGGTGATCTCAGTGAACCCTTACCGGGCCCTGCCCATCTACACCCCCGAGAAGGTGCAGGAGTATCACAGCTGCAATTTCTTCTCTGTGAAGCCCCACATGTGAGCATAAGAAGCCCAGCAGCCACAGGGTGCCCTTGATCCCTCTGAATCCTGCCAAGCCCTTCACCCACGGGCGAACCTGAGGCTTTGGGGTCTGGGGGAGCCCACTTGGGGTAGCCTCCTGAAGCCCCCGAACTGCTCCATCCTGCTTCTAACCCGCCCCTCCTTGCCCCTAGCTATGCTATTGCCAACGATGCTTACTGCTCGCTGCGGGACCGGGACAGGGACCAGTGCATCCTCATCACTGGCGAGAGTGGGGCCGGCAAGACAGGTAGAGCCAGGGCTGCTGCCAGGTGCTCACAGGGCTTTAAGGAGCTCACAGGACGCATAGGTATGGCCCCAGCACTCATGGCACCAGCACTCACGGCCCCTCACTCACAGAGGCCAGCAAACTGGTGATGTCCTATGTGGCGGCTGTGTGCAGCAAAGGGGAAGAGGTGGACAAGGTGAAGGAGCAGCTCCTACAGTCCAACCCTGTGCTGGAAGGTAAGCACCCACACCTCACACCCATGCCCATCCCTCACACCCCACATCCATCCTAAGGGCTCAGCACAGCTGCCCTGGGCCAAAGCGTAGCCCTATCCTTCTCTCACAGCCTTTGGAAATGCCAAAACTGTCCGCAATGACAACTCCTCCCGATTTGTGAGTGTCTGGGGAACCAAGGCAGCGGAGTTGCATCCCATGGGGAGCTGGGATGGAATGGCAGGGGATCGAGATATGGACAGGGGGAGCAGAGCTGTCGTACCCCATGGCATCCTCCTGACCTGACCCCTGCCCTATCCCTCAGGGCAAGTACATGGATGTGGAGTTCGACTTCAAGGGGGAACCCCTTGGAGGGGTCATTAGCAACTGTGAGTACACATCACCTGTCCCACTGGTCCCACCTCACATGCCCTGGTGACAATGACGTTGCCTGCAGACCTGCTGGAGAAATCCCGCATCGTCCGGCACGTGAAGGGAGAGAGGAACTTCCACATCTTCTACCAGCTCCTGGCTGGGGGCTCAGCACATCTGCTCCGTAGGTCCAGGCCCCCCAGTATGGAGTGTCAGGGAGTGCCACAGTCCTGGGGGTGCTGTGGCTGAGCCACATCCTATCCTCTACCTCCAGAGCAGCTGAAGCTCCACCAGGACTGCCGGCACTACTGTTACCTGAATTGGGAGAGCTCTGACTTGCCTGGCATGGATGATGCAGCCAACTTCCGCACCATGCAGGTACCGCTGGTGGGGCCAGGGAGCCGTGACATCTCCCCAAAACACCCAGAGGCTGACTTTGTCTTCCTGAGCTGCCTGTGTCCACCCCCAGGATGCCATGAAGGTCATCGGCTTCTCACCTGCTGAGGTGACAATGCTGCTGGAGGTGACGGCTGTGGTCCTCAAGCTAGGCAATGTGCAGCTGAGCAGCAGCTACCAGGCCAGTGGGATGGAGGCTTGCAGCATCACTGAGCCACAGGGTAGGGATGGTGACAGGCCCAGGGTGGGCTGGGGACACCCTCTCAGCCCTCTGCTTGGCCCTGGCACCACTGCCTCCCTGCACAGAACTGCAGGAGATCTGTCAGCTGATCGAGCTGGACCCCAGTGTGCTGGAGCGGGCACTGTGCTCCCGCACCGTGAAGGCACGGAATGAGATGGTGCTCACTGCCCTCAGCGTCCCCCAGGTGAGCAGGTCTTCCCCTGCCATGAGGGTGATTGCCCAGCAGCCCTTCAGGAGCCAGCATGAGCCCTTCGCCCCTCTCCCCAGGGCTACTATGGCCGGGATGCACTGGCCAAGAACATCTACAGCCGCCTGTTCGACTGGCTGGTGAACCGTATCAACACCAGCATCCAGGTGAGCACCCAGGACAAGAGGTAATGAGCCCTCCATCCTGCACCCCAACTCTGCACAGGGCTAGGGCACAGCTCCACATCCTGCTGTCTCCCCAGGTGAAGCCAGGCAAGCAGAGGAAGGTGATGGGTGTCCTGGACATCTATGGCTTTGAGATCTTCCAGGTGAGTGTTGGGCCCACCTGGCCCCATCGTGCTGCTGAGGGGATCTGGGGGTGGCGGTGGGACATGGGGCAGGGCTGGGGGCTTGGGCACTGCCTG
The DNA here is from genome assembly GCA_013399015.1 of Galbula dea. Lineage (NCBI taxonomy): Eukaryota > Metazoa > Chordata > Aves > Piciformes > Galbulidae > Galbula > Galbula dea. Next base: position 39,010 of record VWZX01001804.1, on the reverse strand, counting down.
CTATGCAGGCCCTTTCTCTCGTAGGACAATGGCTTTGAGCAGTTCATCATCAACTACTGCAATGAGAAGCTGCAGCAGATCTTCATCCTGATGACCCTGAAGGAGGAGCAGGAGGAATACATCCGAGAGGTACCACTAGCTGATCAGGCTGGATGTGGCCCCTCTGCACAGCCTGGAGGAGGCTTGGACCTACGGGGATGGGGAAGTAATAGAGACGGCTCTGTGGCAAGTCCCTTCCTTGCCCTGCTCCCTGCTGGGGTCAGATTCAATAGCAGGAAGGCAGGGAGGGATTTGAGATCACTGTCCCCGTGGCTGGACTTCCGTTTCCTGCCCCACACCAGCTAGAGGGGTGTCCATGGGGCAGGGTCTGGGCAATCTATGTGTCACGTGTCTGGGGGAATGCGCATCTGAGCCCTGTCTGCTCCCAGGGCATCAAGTGGACCCCGGTGGAGTTTTTTGACAACAGCATCATCTGCAACTTGATCGAGAATGTGAGTTTCCCCCACTGCCAGGGTCCCTGGTTGGGGTCTCAGCTCTCTGCCATCACACTTGGCCTGAGTAGAGCCTGGAGCAGCCCCAGTGTGATGGAGCCACAACTTGGGGCCACAGCCAGTTTGGGGTGACACTGTTCATCATGGTGCAGAGCAAGTGTGGCATCCTGGCCATGCTGGATGAGGAGTGCCTGCGGCCTGGTGTAGTCAATGAGGAGACCTTCCTCACCAAGCTGAATCAGCTCTTTGCAACCCACAAGCACTATGAGAGCAAGGAGACCCAGAATGCCCGCCACGTCATGGATGCCAGCCTGCCATCACGATGCTTTCGCATCCACCACTACGCTGGCAAGGTCTGCCAGCAGCTATGGGCACCTGCCAGCACCTGCAGCACTGCTGGGGGCAGCTGGGACCTCATGGTTCTCTTCTATGCTTTGCATGGAGCTATGGGGCTGGACTGGGAATGGGGCTGGAGACACAGAGCTGTAACCTGCTTGCTGTCTCCTCCCTCCCTGAGTGTGGCTCCCCGTGCACCCTGCTGAGTGCTGACCCCTGTGCACCCCATTGAGCGCTGACCCTGCTCCCATGCCCAGGTGACCTACAATGTGACGGGCTTCATTGAGAAGAACAATGACCTGCTCTTCCGTGACCTCTCACAGGCCATGTGGGCCTCCCGGCACAAGTTGCTGCGCTCCCTCTTCCCTGAAGGAGACCCCCAGAAGGCATCCCTCAAGCTCCCCCCCACTGCTGGCTTCCAGTTCAAGGCCTCAGTGGCAACGCTGATGAAGAATCTCTACTCCAAGAACCCCAACTACATCAGGTACCAGCCCTGGAGGGTGCCCCGATTCCAGCCCTGGTGCCAGCAGGACCCCCACAGCCCACCACTGCCCTCCCTAGGTGCATCAAACCCAACGAGACCAAAACGGCGATGCTTTTCACGCCAGAGCTGGTGCTGGCACAGATCCGGTACCTGGGGCTGATGGAGAACGTGCGGGTGCGGCGGGCGGGGTACGCCTTCCGCCAGCTCTATGGCTCCTTCCTGGAGCGCTACAAGATGCTCAGTCCCCGGACCTGGCCTCGCTGGACTGGCAGTGACAGGTACAGGGCTGGGCCAGCCCGTGGTTGAGTCTGGTAGCCCTGCGGCCTGGGGGCTGCAGGGCTCTGACCAGACTTGTCTCCTGCCGCTGCGCAGGGAGGGGGCCAAGGTGCTGTTGGCAGAGGTGGCGCTCCCCCCTGACGAGCTGGCGTTTGGCCACACCAAGATCTTTATCCGCTCACCATGCACTGTGAGTCTGGCAGCTGGGGAGCAGGGTAGGACCTTGCTATGGCACAGTTGGGCTGCTGGACGTGGGGGCAGGGCCTGACCCAGAGCGAGCACTAGCCCCACAGGTCCCCTTACCCCGCTGGCTGCCCCAAGCCCGTCCCAGGGGCTCCTGGGTGATGCTGCAGCCCCTAGAGGCAGCTCCCGGCTGGGATCTCTGTCTCTGCTTGGTGTCCCAGTGCTTGCCCTGGCTGTCCCCAGCTCTTCGACCTGGAGAGGAGGCGCAAGGATCGTGTGGTCCAGCTTGCCATACTCATCCAGAAGACGTTTCGAGGCTGGCGGTGCCGGACCCAGTACCAGCTGATGCGCAAGAGCCAGATCGTCATCTCCGCCTGGTTCCGGGGCCACAGGGTGAGGAAAGAGGGGTACTGACCGTGCTTCCCCTGCTCATCCCTCACCTCCTGGGCAGGTCTCAAGCTCCCTGGCTCACTCCACCTCTCCTCACTGCAGCAAAAGAACAAGTACAAGCAGACGAAACGGTCAGCACTGATTATCCAGGCATATGTGAGGGGCTGGAAGGTGAGGAGCTGGGCACCCTAGGGCTGTTGGCCAGCTTCAGCAGGTCTCCTTGTGTTGGCAGCAGGGTAGGGGGTATGTGGTGGGGAGGGGCTGGGGGTTCCGTGTGCCCTGTGGTGGGACCAGACTCATCTCCCTGTCTTCTGTCCTCTCCTGCCTTTCCTGCCTCTCTCTCTCTTGCTCTCTATCTGTGTTGGTGTCTCCCCACCTTGGGCTCCCTGGGCTCGCACTCCTCGCAGTCTCGCCGGCTCCTCCGGGAGCTGAAGTTGCAGCGTCACCATCATGCAGCTGCCAGCACTATCGCTGCTTACTGGAGAGGCTACCAGGTAACGGGGCCATGTGCCCTGCCCGTTGCCTCTGTCCTGCTGTCCATGCCACTGTGTCCAGGGCTGTCTGTCTGTCTGCCCACCCTGATTCTTGCCCACTCAGAGCAGCTGTCCTCTCCACTGGGGCCAGACAAGAACAAGGGGTCCCACAGGGGCTGGTGGCAAGAGGGTGGTCAGGTCTGATGTCCCCACCACTGACACCTGTCTCTTGCAGGTCCGAAGGGCATACAGGAAGTTTTTCCGCTCTGGGGCCAGTGTCCGTCTGGCCAACTTCATCTACCAGCGGCTGGTGAGTGGGGCTGGGGGCAGAGGGAGCATGGCACCTTCCCAGTCACCTGGGCCTGGGGCTGGACCAGGGAGATCTTCCTTACTCCCTGCCGTGTTGTCACTGTTAGGTGCAAAAGTTCCTGGTGGGGCTGGAGAGGAACCTCCCACCGCTGTCAGTGATGGACCGGACCTGGCCTCCTGCACCATACCAGTTCTTGTCTGATGCCAACAAGGAGCTGAGGAACATCTTCTACCGCTGGAAGGTGGGAGCAGGGTGGAGGCAGCACAGAGAGGTGGGGAGGCTCTGGGTGGGACCTTGCATCCAGGTTCCTTGCACCGGGGATCTTTGGCGGCACCAAATCACCCCCTCCTTTGGCAGTGCAAGAAGTACCGGGACCAGCTGCCACCACAGCGCCGAGCCCTGCTACAGGCCAAGCTCTGTGCCAGTGAGCTCTTCAAGGACAAGAAGAGCCTCTACTCCAAAAGGTGACAGGGGCAAGGGACTGGTGGGTCAGGGAGGGGTGCAGTGGCAGTGCCAGCTGACAGCCTTTGTTCCCAGTCTGCAGCAGCCCTTCCAAGGTGAATATCTGGGTGTGATGCAGAACCGCAAGTACCAGAAGCTCCATGCTGTGGCCAAGGACAAGTTGGTGATGGCTGACACTGTGAGGAAGGTGAACAGAGCCAGCGGCAAGGTGAGCCTCATCCCCTTCCCCTCTTGACCACAGCAGGAGGGTGTGATAGCCCATGCTGATTTCCCTACCCGTAGACGGTCCCACGCCTGCTGCTGCTCACCACCGAGCACCTGGTCCTGGCTGACCCCAAGGCTGCCCAGCCCAAGATCGTGCTCAGCCTGGGTGACATCCACAGCGTCTCCGTCACTCGCTTCTCTGATGGCCTCTTGGTCCTACACCTGAAGGAGGTACCCAAAGAGGGAGGTCCCTGCAGGCTCAGTGGGGCCTCGGTGGAATTGACACCCGCCTCTCCCCATCTCCCCACAGACCGCCACGGGGGGGCGCAAGGGAGATTTCTTGCTCATCAGTGACCATCTCATCGAGTTTGTCACCCGCCTGCACCAGACCGTCATGGAGGCTACAGCCCAGGCCCTGCCCCTGCACATCACCGACCAGTATGGGCAGGGTGGGGCTACCAAGGGTGGGGTGGAGCTTGCAAGGGTGGGGTTCATAGGGTGGGGCATCACCTGGAGGGTCCTGATTGGCTGCGGCAGGCAGCCTGTAAAAATCAGATGTAAGGAAGGCAGCTCAATGGGTGGGAGGTGGGGTGGGGCTGGGCGTGTCCTCAACCTTCTGCTCTGGATCCCCCCAGGTTCTCCACCCGCTTCCAGAAGGGTGACATGGCTGTCACCGTGGTGGAGTCGGCCAAGGTGGGCAGCGATGTCCCCATCTGCAGGAAGCGGGGCAGCCACAAGATGGAGGTCCTGGTCCACTGAAGAGACCCCCGCAGTCAGCAGGAACACCACCCAAGGACTGGGATTCCTGCCTACCTGCCTCGGGTTGTCCCTCCACACTGACAGGTCCCTGCACTGCCCAGGAGTTGTTGCAAATCCATTAAATGATGCTCTGGTGTCGGTACCAGGGGGTGTTACAGTGGGTGCTCCCCCATCACAGGTGGGGCAGGAGACCCAGGGTGCTGGAGCCCCAAGACATAGCACAGGGCAGGGGCAGAGCCACGCCTTGGGGATGGAGGACCCCAGCACAGGCATGCTGTGGAGTTGGAGCCCCCCACCTGCCCCCCCTGCTTTCTCTGCCAGCTGATTGTGACTGCACTGAGCTCAGCAGCGATTGGAAAGGTCCCAAATTGCAGCCGCTTTTCCCATTAAGTGGGAAAGCAGCTCGCTCTGCTGCAGAGGCAATTTCTGGGTGGCTGCGGGTGGCTGGCACGTGAGGTCCTTGGCACCCGCCTGCCTGCGCTGGCTGTCCCCCTTGCAAGGTGCTCCCTGCTGTGCCCCCCTCACCCAGCTGTGCTCACAGCCCTCCCCAGGCTGGCACTGCTTCCTGCTGCACCTGCATCTGGGAACTGAGACTGTGGCCCAAAGCACAGTAGGAGGACAGACAGGAGCCACCCTACGGCCCCACTGCCACCACTGCCGCCTGGGTCGCACAGGACCTCAGCCAGTCCTACAGCCCACAGAAGCTCCTGCACAGCTCCTGCGGTAGTCCCCCCCCTCACTGCCTTTGCACTCCTGCGCTCATCAAGCTCTCAGACAGGGTTATTTTTCCTGTCCCCACACATCACCTGCGTTACCTTCAGGAGCTGACAACTCCCCATCACGTCAGCATCGGCACCAGCTCCCAGGTGGGCCTTGGAGCATTGATGTGGTTTGTCGTGCACAGGGGGGCACGTGCGGGCATGCGTGCCAGGGCACTTGGGCAGCATGTGCATGTGGGGACGGGGGTTTGCACAGGGCACTTGATGGTACAGACATGCTTCGGTTCTGAGGGTTCTCCCCCCTTCCCACTGTGGGCTGTATCACAACCCAGCGCAGGGACGTTCCCACCCGCGCACGGCAAAGTCTGAAAGCCATAAACAAGTCCATCGCAGCCCAGGGCACCACAGCTTTTCACAGCTGTGTCGCACTTGGCACCACACAAGTAGGTGTTATTAATTAATTAGGCCATCTCTGGCAGGGCTCCGATTTGATTAACATCCTCAGCACTGCAGATGCTGCCCTGCCCCAGGCTGTGCTGCCACGTGAGCTGCCGCTGCCCGGCCACCTTCCCGTGGGGCCACTAGCACAGCCACCTGTTGCTCAGGCTGGAGTTGGCAGCTTTCACTTGTTGGCCTGCGTGTTTTCCCTCTCCTCACGTCCCATCCGTTCACCTCAGCTCTTGCTCTCATTCTCCACCTTCCAGCTCTGCATACCCCTGGCCAAAGCAAAGGTGCAGAAGTTCTTGGGGTGGCCAGGGATAGGGTTATCAGCGTGCAGGATCAAGGTTTTGGGCTCCCAGTAGTTGGGCTGGGGCCAGGGTGTCTGACGCTGGTGGTATTGGTGGTCCTGCATGGACCACAGAGGGGCCTGGGAAAAGGCAGCCCATATGGGGCCAAACCCAGGGCCTGTCAGAGCTAGGAAGGTTCTCCATGGGCAACATTGGGCAGGCCAGGAGCACCAGAGTGGGTCTGGGGGAGATGGGTGGGGTGTGCAGTGCAGAGACTGTATGAGTTGCCACACGTGTGCTTGTGTGTGCAGTTGAGTCACTGCATGTATGTGCAGATGAACACAGGAGTATGTACACGTGCATGCATGTGCATTGTGTGTGTGCGGGAGCCTGGCTGGTCTTCACTGCAGTGTGAGACCTCCCGAGTTGGCAGAACAACTGCCAGTGGCTGTACCAGTGTGGCAGACAGGATCACCGCACCCACTATGTGTGTCCCCACACGTGCCAATGGCTGTGTCGTGCTCAGGCGTGCATGTCCTCCCATGCCTGCGGTGCAAGGAGGGGCTGGGGGCTGTGTTAGCACAGTGCCCGCGTGCTGGTTCCCGACCACAGGGTGCTGTGAGGAGCTGGGTGCCTGCGTGGGCACACTGGTACCACGGTGTGACTCTGCATAGCGGGTGCCTGTTGGTGACATGGTGCCTGTGTGGGCGTGAAGCTGCAGGGTGGGGGTACCACCCTTCCTGGCCCCCATTGGCGGCTCTCCTCTCGCCCACCCACACCATGCCATGGGCAGAGCCCCTTATTTAATGCCACACAGCAGACGTACCCTACTACTTCACCTCCTGGCTGAGCCTGCGCTGGGAGAGCCGTCGGTCAGCTTGTGCCTGCTGCCTACCTCACCTCACTTCATCGCTGCCCACCTTGCCTTGCCACATCTCCCGCTCTGCAGCTGCTATCAGCAAGGGTCACTCTGCCCCAGCTTTGCACCAGGTGACACCAGAGGGCTCAGTAAGTCTGTGCCCACACAGTGCTCATCACTGGGGGCTTCCCGGGGCTCCTGGGGGGCTTCTAAGCCCTATTCTTGCCCAGCGCGGGTGGGGGAAAGCAGGAGGAAGGATGGGAAAGGTGCTGGGGAGGGCATGGGTCAGGAGGAGAGACAGGACCAAGATGCTGTTCTAATTCAGGGAGGGCTTGGTGGGGGCTCTGAAAGCATGTGTGTGTGTGTATGTGTGTGCCACTGTGTGTCAGAGGACACTTGTGTATGCCAGGGTGTGTGTTAGGGGATGCATGTATGTGCCAGGGCACACACACGTGTGCGCTGACATGGGTGGACGTCCAGGACTGAGCCCAAGACCGTTTGTGGTCTCCATGTGCCCGTGCTCACTCTTATATCCCTGTTTGCACTGTCGTGTGACCACACAAACATGGCACCACAGGCACGAGTAGTGACATGAGGACCCCTGGGCTGCCCCCTGCTTCCCCCCCCCCGCACTGCCTCCATGCACCCCTGTAACGTGATCCCCGTACCCTTGTAAGGCAGCCCCCAGTGCATCATCCTCCCCAGCGTGCTGATGGGGGGGCATATACTGCCTCCTCACCTCGGGAAGCAGCGCGGTTCCTCCGGCTGCGGCCAGGGACGGGAGTCCTGCGCCCCCTTCCCCACTCCCCTCCGTCCCCCCGTCCCGTGTCGCTGCTTTCCCACCCCAGCGCTTGGCCCGGTCCCGGGCTCATTCCGGGCCGCTGGCTCGGAGCAGCCCCGGGGCCCCGCCGCTGACTGCCGCCCCCAGGACTCCCCTGAGGATGAGAAGCCGCCCGGTGCTGGCTGCGCTGTTCGTCCTGGCGCTGCCGCTCGCCCTCGCCCGCCGCCCCGCTGTCGCCGCCGCCCTGCCGGGCCCCGTGCCTCCTGCACAGGTAACGGCCGTCGGGGGAAGAAGTGGCGGGCGAACTTGTGGACTCACCGGGCCCCCCCCCCGGCCCGCTCACCCGCTTCACTTCCCGCAGGAGATGCCCGTCCCGGAGCCGCTGTCCTGGAGAGCCCCCAGTAGCCCCGGGGCCGCCTACGCCGCCGTGCTGCAGCTGCTGCGGGAGGAGGACGCCGGTGAGGGCGGAGGGACCGGGAGGGGGGCGATGGCAAGGGGGAGGTGTGGAAGGTGGGTCCGTCCCGTCCCGGTCCCGACCCCTGCTGCTTACACGCTCCCGTTTCTTCCAGGTCCCCCCGCACCTCCGCAGAAGCGTAAGTCCCGCCCGGTGCCGGTACGGGCTCCTGCCCCGCAGCGGGGCCCCGCGGCGCTGACGGCAGGTCTCTCCTCAGGAGACATGCACGATTTCTTCGTGGGGCTCATGGGGAAGCGGGCGGCGGAGCCTGGGAGGCTGGCGGGGCAGGGGAGCGGCGGCCTGTCCTCTCGATGGTCCCCAGGGCCTCCCGCGCCCGGCGGGGGCGCGGCGTGAGCCGCGGGCCGAGCCCACGTGGGGACCGCCGTGGGCCCTGCCCTGCACCGGCTGCTGCTCTACGGCAATGGCGGTGGTACCAGCTGTGGGGGCGTCAGCGGAGCCATCGTGGGACCCGCCGGGCCGGAGTCGCGCTCGCTCCTGTCCCGCCCCACCCACGCGTGTCCGCGTACATATCCTGTACCTGTACCCCTGTATACACCCACCCGTGCCTGTGTGGGACACACGCCCACGTCTCTTGTGTCTCCTTAGCTGCGCCACGCCGGGACCCGCCGTGTCCGGGACAGCCCACGGGGATGGGACCAACCCACGGGGGATGGGACCAACACACGGGGGAAGGGGGTCCGGGACGGGGCCCGTGTGCTCTTGGACTACAGCGCCCTGTCCTCCTTTAATGAAGAGGTGCTGGTGCCCGTGGCTCTGTCCGTGCCCACGCCGGTGCCGGTACCCGTGTCCCGCACACCCCACGCCCACGCCGCACTCCTCCGGGGCGCGGGGGGGCGCTGTGGCTGCGGGCGCGTGCGGCGAGCGGAAGGCGGCTCCGGCGGGGCCGGGGCGGGCGGAGGCGGGTCGGCGCCTTTGTGTGAGCCTAGCCGGGATGGTGCGGGGCGACCGGCGGGTAAGGAGCCGTTGTCTAACCTCTCGCCGGGCCTCGCTCCGAGCCCCCACCCACACCTCTCACATCCCCGGTGCTTCCTTCTCACCCGGGGCAGCCCTGGGATTCCCCAGTCCCCCCGCAGGGACGGGAACCTCTCCTCCCTGCAGGAAGCAGGGCCTGCCCCGCTTCCCTCCGCCTTCCCTTCCTTGTCTGTTTGCCCTTCTGTCCCGTCCCTAGGCCCCCTCTCCCCAGGGATCCTCATGCTGCAGGAATTGCCCACGTCTAGCGTTTCCCCTCTAGAGCCTTCCCCGACCATCTTCATCCTTTCTGGCTGTGAGTGGTGTTTCCCTGCTGGCTTCTCGAGCAAGGACCATCCCTGCCACCATCCCTCGATGTCCCCCAGTCCGTTCTCGGTTCCCCTTCGCCTTTCTCTGGAGCTGGCAGCCCAATCCCCTTATGTCTCCTACAAACTCCCACTCTCTTTGCTGGCTTCTGGTGAGGTTGTTCTCTGTCATGGGGGAAAGGGGCAGGGGATTTGGGACAGAGCTCCCAGGGTAAGTTCATCGGGTCTCTGGGTGGCCTGAGAGCTGGCTGAGCAGTGGGACAAGCTGGAAGAATGAGTTCAGGTGGGAATTGCTAGTGATGTGGGCCAGCAGAGGCCAGGGAATATTGGACAGACTGCCTAGTCCAGAGCACTGAAAGGTGCTGGTGTAATGGAGCAGAAATCCCAAGGGAACCAGAGAAGCTGATGTGTGGGGGAGGGTCCGAAACGAGATCCCACCTGGGAACCAAAAGTTTCTGTGTGGGTACAGGAGTAACCTGAAGCAAAGGTATGAAGCAGTGGTGGCTGGAGGAGACCTGGAGGTGAAGCTGACCAGTGTGTACAGCCTGAATATCAACCATCCAGAGAGGAGCATTATCCTTGGCTTAGGGAGGGGGGCATCCATGTGAGAGGCACTAGCTGGGGCTAGGTTTCAGAGCTGAGTGGAGTTGTGACGTAGTGGGACCTCGGTTCAGATAGAAGCAGGAACTTCAGGCTGTCACTGGAAGGGTAAATGGCTTCTTATTGTGTCTGTTTGTGCCTTTCCCTTTGTGCATCTTTTCCTTCACTTCCCAAAGAGTCAGTCAGAAGTTACAAGATGGGTTTCAATCTGTCTCCATCTCAGTAACCATGCTGCTTCTTTTCTGTTGCTCATCAGGAAGGTGGAAGATTTGAGATGTGATGGAACAATATCTCTTTGCTTGGTAAGGCATTAAATCTTTTTTTTGCATTTCCTCTCTTTAGAGTCCCTTGCCTTGCCAGTTTCTGGATGCTGAGCACCCCCTGCCCATGCAGCTGATGAATGCGTGAAGAAGCAGCTGACCAGGAGAGGGACTCTTAAGCAGCTGCTAAGATGGGCATGAGGATCAAGCTGCACAGCACCAATCACCCCAACAACCTGCTGAAGGAACTCAACAAGTGCCGGCTCTCCGAGACCATGTGCGACGTCACCATTTTGGTAGGCACTCGCTCCTTTGCGGCACATAAGGCTGTTCTGGCCTGTGCCGCAGGCTACTTCCAGAACCTCTTCCTGAACACGGGGCTGGAAGCTGCTCAGACCTACGTAGTGGATTTCATCACGCCGGCCAACTTCGAGAAGATCCTCAGCTTCATGTACACCTCGGAGCTCTTCACAGACCTGATCAATGTGGGTGTCATTTATGAGGTGGCAGAGCGGCTGGGCATGGAAGATCTGCTGAAGGCTTGCCATTCAACCTTCCCTGACCTGGAGAGCTCAGCCATCACAAAGCAACCCTCCCTATCTGTGAGTGAAGGCCGATCAGGTCCTCTGAGCAGCACCTCCTCAGAGCAGAGCCATTCTTTGGGTGAAATCCAGAGTGGTGGGGAGCATTTTGGCCCTGAACGGAATTACATCTTGCATGGGGAAGCAGCAGGCAGCTACAAAGAGGATGACAGGAACACCGTGAATGAAGCCAGCCAGACTCTTCCCCTGATGCATACACAGCAGCCTCCCAAGAGAGAACAGGAGTCAGACCAAGGGCAGTTTGCTTCTTCCACGAGTGTGGCCACCCAGCCCAGCCTAGGCAGTGTGAACATGGTGGTTCAAACCACCACAAGCTCCTGCCAGCAGTACAAGGTCCAGAGCAATGGTGACTACAGCAAGGGCAGCTTCTTTAACACTGATCCTTCCCTGGATGTTTCCACAGGGAGCAACTCCTGTCCCAGCAACAGTGACCACTCCAAAGAGCAAGGTTTTGGGCAGATGGATGAGCTCCAGCTGGAGGATTTGGGTGAGGACGAGTTGCATTTCGAGGATGCCAGTGAGGATCTGGGCCCATCAGAAGAAGTTATTGAGCTGAGTGACGACAGTGAAGAAGAGCTGGCCTTTGAGAACGACAGCCGGGATAGTAAGGCCATGCCCTGCCAAGTGTGCAAGAAGGTCCTGGAGCCCAACATCCAGCTGATCCGCCAGCATGCGAGGGATCATGTTGATCTGCTCACCGGGAACTGCAAGGTCTGTGAAACCCACTTCCAGGACCGTAACTCCAGGGTCACCCATGTCTTGTCCCACATTGGTATCTTTCTGTTCTCCTGTGACATGTGTGAGACCAAGTTCTTCACGCAGTGGCAGTTAACCCTGCACCGACGAGAAGGGGTCTTTGACAACAATGTCATCATCCACCCCAGCGACCCGCTGCCAGGGAAGATGCCCATGTTTGGGGGAGGGCTTGGCTCAGAGCTGGCATGTGCTGCCTGCGGGAAGCCTTTGGCCAAAGATTTCCATACTGTCCGCAACCACATCCTGGACCACGTGAACCTGAAAAGCCAGACGTGCAGCGTGTGTGACCAGAGGCACCTCAGTCTCTGCAGCCTGATGTGGCACACCCTGTCTCATCTGGGAATCTCGGTCTTCTCCTGCTCTGTTTGTGCCAACAGCTTCGTGGACCGGCACCTCTTGGAGAAGCACTTGGCCATTCACCAGAATATGGAGGAGGCTCTGTTCCGGTGCCACTTCTGTGGCCAGAGTTTCAAGCTGGAAGCAGCCTATCGTTACCATGTCAGCCAGCACAAGTGTGGGGCCAGTCTGGACATCCGACCCAGCTTTGGAGACCGGCTCCAGCATCAAGGCCTGCAGAAGAGGAAGCTGCCAGAGGAGTTCCTGAGCGAAGACTTGGCTCTGCAAAACCAGCCGGGCAACAGCAAGTACAGCTGCAAGGTCTGTGGGAAGAGGTTTGCCCACACCAGCGAATTCAACTACCACCGGCGGATCCATACTGGGGAGAAGCCCTACCAGTGCAAGGTGTGCCACAAGTTCTTCCGCGGCCGCTCCACCATCAAATGTCACCTGCGGACGCACTCGGGAGCCCTCATGTACCGCTGTACTGTGTGTGGGCACTACAGCTCCACACTCAACCTCATGAGCAAGCACATAGGCGTGCACAAAGGCAGCCTCCCGCCGGACTTCACCATCGAACAGACTTTCATGTACATCATCCATTCCAAAGATGCGGAGAAAAACACAGACAGCTGATGGGGCGAGGCAAGGCAGGGCCAGCAGAGGAGCAAATGCTAATGGCAGAAGCTGTGGAGAAAATGTCGTTTTTTTAATTTAATGGTCAGGCATCGTGGATGGAATTCTTTTCTATATTTTCTTTTTAATTTCTTTTTGGCCTTGCTAGGGCTTCTTTGATTGGTGGCATTGTACAGATGAACAGCACGTAAGCTACATCACTGTTTCCAAGAAGTCTGTCGTGTTTACTTACCTCTGGCCCTGTTGGAGGCCATCGAGTTCTGTGTTTTTAGCGTTTCTCACTAGGTTTTGAATCTAGATTTATTTTTTTTAACCTTTTAGCCCACTTGACTAGGCTAACCCTCAGTTTGAGCTTGTCCACAAACTGATGCTGCTAAGATTTTTCACACCTGACCTCAGTAGAGAGGGACAGAGCCCAGAGCAGGATGGTGCTGGACTTGAAGAAAAGGAAAAAAAGACTAATTCTGGGCATTGCCAGGGTTCTGCTGCTATTGCGAGGAGATAAACAGTGTCCGTGTCATGGAATCAGCCTGGAAATTGTTGCTCTGTTGCCAGGAAGGGGAGCAAATGGTGTGTGAGGGTGACATGCAGATAAGGAGAGGTCCTCAGTGGTAACAAGTATGAGGGTGATTGTTGCTCTCACAGGCAGTTCCAGGCAGTGCCGTGGATCACCAGGAGCCCTGTCCGAGCCGGGAGCATGGCGGGCAGGTCCTCTGACAGGCCAGTGACACAGTGAGACTCATCTTTGAAGGAGGAGATGAAGGAGTGACACCATGTCTCTGAAGAGCTGCAGAAGAGGGCGGCTGCTGAGCAGAGGGAGCTCAGAGGAGACGCTGGCTGGAGAGGGCAGGGAAGCAGGTCTGTGTCATGGCCTCACCTGCTCCTTGGGAGGTATCTTGTGAATGCAAAGTCACACCTAACTTCAACTGTTAAGAGTGTGCTGATATAATCTTGGCTCTCCTCTGCTGACGGCAGGTGTGTGCTTGTGTTCTGCTGGCATGGTGCATCCCAGGCTGCTGGAAGTGCGGCCTGCCGGAGAGCGGCACGCTGTGTATCCCAGCAGACAAAATGTGATGAAGCTGTTGCCTTAACTCCCAGGAAGGTACCTTTGAGGACTCTTCTCTCTTGAAGGGACCGGTCCTTGGCTGCCGCTGCAGATCACCACATCCCAGACGTGTCTCATGGCATATATGCGTTGCAGGATGCTGTTGGTGCAACTTGAGTTCATTCATCTGTGGTTGAGTCATGCCTGGTGGCTGTGGCAGAGCTGCTCCAGGAGCCAGCAGCAATGGCAGCTGGTGTGAGTCTTGGCTCAGCTTGGATATGCGTTGGGTGCAGGCTGGGGACCCCTCCTCAGCGTGGTGGTGAGGGCAGCCCCATGCTTGCAGCGTTTACACCAGGAAGGGTGGGAATCATCTTTTTCCCGTGTTATCCCGCTGTGGGGCAGAGGTGGAGAGGAACAGATATTTCCGATGCCTCAGCGTGAGCAATGGCCGCCCTTAGGTAACTCATTCTACCTCACGAACAGGAAGTGCTCAGGGCTTTCCAGCCACAGTCGTAGTAAATCGGCTCCTGCGCTTCTGTAAATTTATGCTATTACAAAACAAAACTAGTGATTTGCAAACCCTGTAAACTCATCCTGCTTTCCCCTCCTCTCAAAGGGACACCCTGTGGCAGAGGAGTGGTGTGGGCTAGATGCATGGATGGTGAGCCAGGAGTTCTGGGGGTTGCTCCCCCTGTCCTGCTGTGGCCTTGGGCAAGTCACTTCGCTTCTTTGCCTCAGTTTCCTCATCTGTAAAATGAGGATGGTGACACTTGTGGTACCTACCTACCTCCTGGAGCGTGGTGAAGATTGCTGGCTCATACTTGTGAAGCGTGTGGGAGATGCAAAGCACTTGGTGAATGTTGGTGTTTGGCATCCCAGGGAAATGAGAGCCTCATTTCCTGTTCTGCACCAGCTCTGGGACCTGGGAAGATCAATTTGCTTCTGTTACAGCCTTCCCTGTCAAAAGCAGACCTCCTTCTAAGTCACCTCCCTGCCACGCTCCTGTGAAACAAGCTCTGTAGCAGTATAGGAAGTGGGGGGTGTCTCTGCCCTGCTGTGTCTGCAGAGGGGCTGAGGGAAGCAGCAGTGTGTGCCAAGGGGTAACACTGCTGCAGTGTACCCCAGGGTTTTCAGAGCACATCTCCCCATCAGCTGAGCATGTTGCAGTCAGGAGCAAGAGGAGTTCACATCCCAAGGAGGTAGGATCTTGAGGATGTGGAGGTGAGTGGCTCTAGGAAGCCCCTGCCCTTAGTTCCATCTGCCCTTCAGCTCCATCCACTCTCCAGTCCCTGCAGTTTGCCTCTACAGCTGTGTTTCCACCGAGGGAGCTTCAGCTCTAGGTTCCCCTCATATGCCACACATCCCCACTGGGACAAGGGAAAAGACAAGAGTTGGGGTCAAGCTGTGTCCCTGCTGTTGGTGCTAAGCTCTGGCTAATCCTAGCGGCCCTTCCTGGGCAACTCCTTCAGCCTGAGCTTGTGTCACCCTCAGTTAACCCCATGGACGTGTGGGACCCAAGTCCAACCCTGCTGCAGGGGGGGGGTGGGATGAAGAGACCTTGCTGAGGAGGAATGAGAGGCTTTTTGGGATTTTGTGTCCTTTCCCCAGTCATTCTAACACTGGCCAAGGTTGGGGCCAGCTGACATCGCCCTGGGAGGTGTTAAACTGGAATTGTCCTGGGTTTGGTGCCTGGAGCCTGTTTTCAGAGGAGTAGAGGCACTGAAGCAGTTGCCATAACCTGGTCTGGCGAGGCAGTGCTGCATGCCACTGGAGCTCTGGTTTCCAAACCCTGGTCTCATGGTACCAGTCAGCTGCTGGGCCACTGTCTGTGATCTCCAGCTGGGCCATGTGGAGCCATGTGTTAGTTTAAGCATTGTTAAGTTTAAAACAACAAATAGTTCTGTGAACACCTGAACACTCCAGAAGAGTTTGGGGCTGCTGGCAGTTTGCTGGAGGCTCCTCTGAGGAGCCCTTTGCATTTTGGGGTTCCTTTGCTTGTCCTGGTGGTGGCAAGATGGGCTGGTAGACAGGAATGGGTGTGACCTGCTGTGCTCCAGAGATTGCTATGAAGGATTGGAGGTGGGCAGCGAGGTTTAGGAGAGCCAAGTCCTTAAAGCCTCAAGACCCTCCTAACATGTCCCAGAAGCTGTGATGAGCTATTGGATGGGCTGGGGTGCTGCCACGTGGTAGCATCTGCAGCCCATGTCTAGCTAAGCTGTGAAGCAAAAGCCTTTTGTGCACATAAACCAAAAAAGAAGCTTTTACACTGAAACATTGATGGGCAGAGCAAGCCCACCCTTCTGGACACAGATGGGAAAGCAAAAGCCCCACCCAGTTTCTGTCGATTGTTTTTCGTTGTGGGGAAAGGGAGAGCACTGGGGTCCCTACTGTTCCTATGTTTTGGATTCTTCCCTATGGTACAAGGAGTCATCTCAATATGAAACATCTTGAGATCAGTGAGTCCTGTCCCAGGATGGAACGTGGGGATGGATCTGGACTTGCAGTGCTACTGTGCTGGGCCAGCCTCGTGTTGCTGCTGCTCCTTGGAGGGATTTTTTTTTTTTAAGAGGGATTGGAGACCTGAGCATGCAGCCAGCCTCAGAGCTCTGCCATCACTGTCCCCGAGTCCATCCAGCCTGGCTGGGAGCTCCAGACTTCCCCTGGAAAGCCATGCAGCCAGGGACTGGGCTTGGCATTATCCCAAGGAGTCATAGGTCCAACCTGGCTGTTCCTGCCCCACGGCTGACATGTGGTGTGGCCGCTGACATGCCACTCACTTCTGGCCTCACTTCCCCTCTGTGAACATGGGGAACACACTTGCCTACGTCGCCTGGGGCAGACATGAGTTTTAACTTGTGCTTAAAAAGTCCTTTGGGATCCTGGGGGTGTGACAGGGAGAAATGCTTTTCTGTGAGCTGTGCCAGAGCACAGGTCCTCACCAGAAACCCTGACCCAAACCCACCTCCAAAAGGCAGCACTCCGAGGCTCATCTTAAATCCCATTTAGAAAACAAAGTTCAGTTTGGTTCTCCCCTTGCTCAAAGGATCCAGGTCTCGTATCAGAAAAAATTACCAGAAGAAAGAAAAAGAGTTGAATTGCTGTCTAACCTTTTTGTTAAGTTAATTGTAGGTACTGACCTCCTGATATTTAAGTGTTTACTATCTATTTGCTGTAAAGTTTTGTATATTTTGTAAACTTTCCCCCCAAATAGTAGATGTCTAAAATCGTTGTACATCGGGTTCTTTTATACTCCATTGTTCAGCACAAAGTGTGGTTTTTATTTAGAATAATAAAATGGAAAATGTTGACCTCTTGTACCTTCCTTCTTTATACAACATGTTTCTTTAATGTGTGGATTGCCATTTTGGTCTCCTCAGGAGGGCCTGGGAAAGCACGTGAGCCCCTCCCAGTATCCTGCTCCTGTGCTGGGCTCAGCAAGATTTGTGGCATGAGTCCAGGGGGTTGCAGCCTCTTCCTCACTACCTCCTCCAGTACCCAGAGCGGCATGAGGACAGACTCCCAGCATTTCTGCTGCAGGCTGGGAGCAGAAAAAAAACATTAGAAACCAAGTAGGAAACTCGGGGTTAGTATTCCTTCATGAGCCCTTTCAGTGCTGCCACCTGGTCTCGATTGCTGCTGGAGCTGCTGCTCAGGCAAAGCTTACCTGGTGAGACTGGTCACCATCACTGAGTTGGTGACCAGGAGCAGGCAGGGGGGACTCCATTTGGGCAGGTGGTTCAAGGGCCTGTTGCCAGCAAAAGGGGACCATAGCTGGACCAATTTGCCTTGGGGATGGTGAAGGCTTTAAAGGGAGACTCAGGAGCTAAAGGACTTGCTGGGTTCCCTGCCCAGCTCACTGCAAGGGGCTGTAAGAGGCTTTGTTTGAGGCCACTCAGGCTCTGAGGTCTCTGAACAAAGTTGCAGATACATTAGGAGAGGTTGTTTTTTAAAAACACCCAAAATGTTTAATAGGTCAAACAACAAATTTTACATGTTTTAAGTAACTTGAAATTGAATATATTGTTTTCCTGGTTGTCACACCTCAAGTGTCTTGTTACTGTGCACTTACCTTCTGTTTCTTCATCAAAAATGGCAGGGATTAGCAAAAGGAAGCCTTGAGAAGGATTCAGGGTCAGAATTGTGGGCTGTGGTGGCATGAAGCTGCCATTGTGTTCACTGGATGGTTTGGGGCTGCTCAGCTTTGCTGTGGGTCATGCCCAGAAGGATCACAGGGATGAGGACAGTGAGGTGCTATGTAGGTGCAGATCTGTCCTGGTTTCACTGGGACAGAATCCCAGGCAAGCCATGGGCTGCAGGCCATTAGCAGTTTGGAGTCAACCGGGGCAGTGACTTCAGCTGGCTACAGGTGTATCCCAGACTGTGAACATCACATTCAGTATAAAGGGGGAAGCTTGCTGAGATCAGAGAAACTTCCTGCTTGAGCTTCTGCTCTTGCTTGGGCTCCGTTGACCCTGCTCTTCTTCCTTCTCCCACTCCTGAGGACTGCTTTGCCATTCCATGTGACTGCTGTACCTTTGCTGAGCTGATTATAACTTTATATACTTTATTATGGTATTGGTTTTGCTGTTTCATTGAACCCATTTTCATTTCAACTCGCAGGTCTTCTCTCCTTTTCCCAATTCCCTTTTCTGCTGTGAAGGGGTCATCAGGTGATAGGGCAACTGTTATAGTTTAGCCCCAGATAAAGAACGTAGACAAGATTCCAAAGGTCTGTCCCTGCCCTGGAGCTCTCACAGTCTGAGTTGTGGAACTGTGTGTAAGTAATGTAATGAAGGAAGAGGCTCTGCCGTGAGCTGCAGCCCTGAGCAGGGCACTGCTGTGTCCAAGGGGACCAGCTTCTCTGCAGCTACAGTACCAAGGTGTTCTGTGTAAGAGACAGATTTGCCTTCTTCTATCAACGCTGGTGTCCTCTACCAGTAGGAGAGAATATCTCGGTGCACAAGGAGCCCTGAAGCCTTTAGTGATTTACCCTGGAAATATCAGAGCCAGTCCCAGCCAGTCCCCTGATAACCAGGCATCTGTGTTCACCCTGGTCCTGGGCTTCTGCAGCCCAGCACATCCTGCTTCCCCTCGCCCCCCCCATCCTACACATCCTGCCCCCAGATTTGCTTACGCTTGGCTTTTTAAAAATGTGTTTCTTGAGCAGCTTAAGGCCTTTGGGAGATTTATGGACCCTTCCAGTGACTGTAGCTCTTTCACCTTCCACTGCCGAGGGCTTGACCTGCAGCACGTGACTTTGCAGAACCCGCCCAGTGATGAACTTTCTCCGGATGCTCCAGTCTCTTGCCCAACTCACACTCCAGTTCCAAGGGTTCCTGCATGCGTACACACTCCCATGGTACGTGCTTCAGTGTGGCTTTGAGGGAAAGGGAGTGCATAGGAAGGAGTTACCAGAGGCTGCTGATGTTCAGAAATGCTCCCAGTGGCCTCAGAAGCTTTCCTGGAGATGCTCTAAAGGAGGCTGGGTTTATTGGGAAGTGTCCCCTGCTGCAAAACACAAACTGGGAATTCCAGCTCTGCTAAACTGGTTGTGTTTGGAAGCAGCTGTGCCCGATCAAACCGAATGTAACCATTGCTAATTTACAGAATTGCAGGTCTCAAGTCCTTCCTCCCCTCATTAAAGCTCAGCTCTGTGTTAAGCTCAGCTCTGTGTTGTGCTCAGCCCTGCGGGGTCATGTCGCCTTCATTTCTATAAAATCAGGCTTCCAGCCATGTGCCAGGCACTGGGAAGGGAGGTTTATAATTCAAAGGAAGGAATTTCCTCTCTGCTGCTCAGGGTGGCATCCCACCAGAGGAGCAGCATTCCTGGACACCTCTTCAGTGCAGTACACCCAGGGCTGGTGTGACAGTGACAGTCAGGGGATGCAGAAGCACTTGTGAAGGAGAGGATCATGTGCTCCAGCCCTGTAGCTCGAGGAGAGGATGGGGTTGAGGCTCAGGCTGGATTTGTGGTCAGAATTTTGGGTAGACCAATGCACTTTATTAAAGCATTTCTTCTGGAAAACAGGAAATATCTTTCTCTTATTCTTTAGCTAAATAGATCTGATACAACAGCACATCAGAGGCTGTTGCTGTCTGTAGCTCCATCCCATTTCACATGGAGCACCCTGCCCTGCCCTCAGAGCACAAGAGGTGGCCAGCCAAGAAGTGTTTTTTAAGAGCAAAATGTGTGTCTGCTTATCACCAGGAAAAACAATCTCACTGACCGCAGTGAGTGCAGGGAGCTGCCCACTCCCCACAACCACCTGCCAGTGACAAGCAGGAGCATCCAATCTCCCTTAATTGGGAGGGTTGTTGTCCTTTGTGATGACTATGGAGTGCTGCGTGGTGGAGGAGGAATTGCCTGCACCCTTCTGGCTGCCCTGGTCTTTGGGGATGTACTTAACCACAGCAGAGATGAGCTTGCTGCGGAAGTTTTTGCTCAGGAAGTTGTAGAGGATGGGGTTGATCACGCAGTGGAGCAGGGTGAAGCAGTCTATGATGTCGTAGAAGAAGTAGAGGAAGTGGGCAAAAGCACAGTGGAGGATGATGTGGTTGCCATCAAGGGTGAGCAGCGTGAGCATGATGTGGAAGGGCAGCCAGCTGACAAGGAATACGGCAATGTAGGCATAGATGAGCAGACAGTGCTTCCTGCTCTCTGGCTTGGTGCGCCTGATGAACCTGGCCGTCAGGATGTTGAAAACGGTGATGATGGGGAAAGGGATGAGAAACCCAATGGTGGTGGTGGCCAAACTAACTGCCAGCGCCCACTCATCATAAGTCTCGAAGGGAGCCATGAAGATGCAGATGGGCTCTCCAGTATTGACCAGCTGCATGTGAGCAACTTCTAGGAATGGGATGACTGCTGCCAGCACCCAGCTGCAAACACAGATGATGCGGCGTGCACGGTGCTGGTGCTTACGCCAGAAGAGGGAGGAGCGGGTCAGGGACACATAGCGATCCACACTCAGGCAGGTGAGGAAGAAGATGCTGGCGTACATGTTGGCAAAGTAGAAGTAGTGCGTGAAGCGGCAGAGGAAGCTGCCCCAGAGCCAGGTATAATCCAGCATCACCTCCAGCATCCATATAGGCAGCGAGAGCAGCACCCCAAGGTCAGCAATGGCCATGTTAATGATGTAGAGGTTGACCAAACTCTTGTTGCCCCGCGTCTGCCAGTTGACCCAGATGACAAGAAGGTTCTCCACCAAGCCTACCACGAAGATGACCAGGTAAAGGATGAAGAGGATGACCCGCTTGACATTCTCATCCAAGCTGAACTCACAGAAGGTGTAGGTGTAGTTCAGGAGGTGGAAGAGTTCAGACCAGTTGTGGTAGTCCCCGTACTCATTCAGGAGAGCGTGTGTCTCAGTAGGGGCGGTGGTTGCCTCAGCCATCCTGGTAGCTGAAAGGAAAAGGAAAGCTTCGAGTTGGGGCTCAGTTGCTGCACCAAGCCAGACAGCTTGCAATTGCCAAGAAAAAGCCGATGTCTCCTGTCAGAGCTCTGTCCTTTTAAGAGGTTTCGGAAGCACCCTTCAGCAGGTTTTTTAATTCAGTTTTTACTCCTATGATGACTTCCTACATCAGCCCTCAAAAGGTGCTGCATCCACACCAGATAATAAACTCATGTCCCACACATAATGCAAGCTAAAAACACCAGCTGCCCACACATCCACACGTGCTCCCAGGTGGTGGCTGTCCCCTGTACCACAGCCTGGTCAGCCAGGTCTGGGGACTGGGGACAGGAAGCACTGGGGACTGAGGAGTGGGGACATGAAGGACAGGTGAGATTGCCTGCCAGCCTCGGGGCTCTGTGACATGGGTCACTGCAGAAGTGGAGCTGACAACCCAGGAGCAGAGCTGACAACCTGGGAACACAGTGACCTCTGTGCAGGAGCTCCCCATGCTGAGGGTCAAGAGGTCCTCCCGAGTTCAGCTCCTGCTGCCATGGAGTCTGTGAGAATCCTGACTCCAGCTCTGCCCTTGCATGCAGCAACCAGCTGCCAGTCGTCCAGGGTGCAGGCAGGTGCCTGGACCATTAAATGTGCCGGTGGCCAGGTCTGCTCAACTCCACAACAGTGGAAAGCGCCCGAGCCCTCGGTCTGCAGTCACGTTATAAACCCAGCCGGCTGCCCTTCCTCTGCCCATCCCGCAGCTTTGCTGCTGGGAGCGTTGGGGCTTCCAAGTAGGTGACAGAATTATAAACTTAAAGGAAATGTAGTTGACCTTAGCACACTTTTATTGCCCCAAGTGTGAGAGCTCTGGTCACAGCACAGCTGCATCCGCACAGCAAAGACACCACAGACCCCATCCAGCCTCATGCTGCTGGAAGAGCTCGGAAGACCTGCTGTTCCCCTGGGAAAGCCGGAGGAGCGTGCCACGCCATGGGCGAATTTCTGCGGCACTCACAGCCCAATGAGACAGGGAGTGCGGCAGGCAAGCATCAGCCACAAGTACATCAGCCCCAAGGCAAACAGCTGCCACCTGCCCAGTCCTGAAACCATGGAAAAGAGGAGAATAGAGTGACCCTGGGGCTGGAACCCCCCACCCCCAAGTCTCCTTGACCTCGCACCCTCACCAAGCTGCTGAGCCTGCGAAAGGCTGATGGGAGAGGGGACAGACAGACATGGGTGGAAAGGGACAGGCAGTGGCTCACCAGCGGCAGGGCTGAAGGCTGCACAGAGGCTGTTCGGGAACGTGGTGATCCTCTCAGCTCAGTGGCTCACTCACCTCTGGAAAAACAGAGCCGCAGCAGCTGTGCAGAGCTCAGGGTGGGCTTATTGGCTGCTTCCCGGCAGGAAATGACCGTCGTGGTCTGACATCCTGACACAGCCCAGCACTGGTGACATTTGACTTGATTTCCAGCCCTGGAGCTCAGCTCCCGTTCCATTTTGATAGAGGGCTGAGAACAGGAGCAGGGAGATCCTGGACAGGTGTGGGGTGTTGAAGCTGCAGGTGCCTGAGGATGGATTGGGGATCCTGGGATTTCCCCTGGACAGGTCCCCTCTGCTGTCACTCCCACAGGACCCAGCTGCTGCAACCACACTCAGGGGCTAGATCCTACCTGGGTTGCACTGTGACTGTGGATAGGAGGAGAAAATGCATCCTCTGGGATGGCCTCAGTTAAGCTACATCCTCTCCCAGCTCTGGAGGTCCCAAAGGGTTGGGGTGGGTTAAGGGAAAGGTGCCACCAACTGTCCCTGATGGTGGTATGATGCTGGGGTAAGCGCACGGTTTGCTTTGTGGGAAAAAGGGCTGAAAGCTGAATACCTCTGCCAGGTCAGCGCTGCCTGTCGCTCCAAACTGCCACAGGAGTTGATGTCAGATTGCTATCGCCACAGAAACACCTCTGGCTGGGCTGCAATTAATCACTGAGCTATGATTGCCTGCAAGTTGTGTAGGGGAAGGGAGGGGGCTCAAGCCTTGCCCCGGGAAGGGGCTGATAGGCAGAAAATTTTGCATCGAGCTGCAAGTCCTGCAAAACAATTGCAGGAAATCTCCTTTTCGAGTGCAGACAAGACTTTGGGATCAACAATCGGCTCGGAAGGAAGGCACGGCTGGAGCAGGGAAGCACGAGGGCACTGATAAGTCGGGTCTCACAACAACAAGCCTGGCGCCGGTGACCCTGTGTGCAGGTACCCAGCCCAGCAGGACCGAGGCCCCGGGTTGCAAACAGGAACTTGGCAGCTTTGTGCTTGCCTCAAGTATGATAGGACGTGTTTCAGCTGGGCAGTGGGCTGGGGGCCACAGGTGGTTGCAAAGGGCCACTCTGCCACCCGATGGGCTGGGAGACAGGGTTGTCATTCTGTTTCCAGAAATTTCACACCAAACTCTCAGATTGTGAATGACCTGGTTGCCACTGGGGTTTGGGCTAGGGCTGCTGATCCCAGCAGGGATAGCAACGTCTGGGAGCTGACTGCATTTCCAAGCCAGCTGAGCCATGGAAAATGGGGCAGGTGACTCAGCCCTTCTACCCATCCCTGCCACCATGCTCAGGGTGCCCCAAGGCCTTTGGCACCCATATGTGTGCCCAGGACCCCTTGGCCTCCCTAAGGGGCCAGTTCTTCCCTTTACGTGGAGACAAGTGGGAAAAGCCTGGTTTGTCTCTGGAAAGCAGCCACTTGGATCCAAGTGGGTCCTTTGCATCCTGGTGGATCAGTGGTTGAATGGATGGTGTACAGAAAAGCAAAGAGGCTAATAATCATCTGGCTGGTTCCTCCTCCACCTCATAGTGCTTTCCTCCAGGGTGACATATGGGCACTGTATCCTGAGATGCTGCCAGATAGGTGTGGGACAGGGGTCCCCAGGCATGTGCAGCAGAGGCCATAGTGTCACGTCCCAGCAGCTCAGCACCTCAGGGACAAATAGGCCTGAAATGTGATGTGTGGGGGCTGCTGGGGATGTTTTACTGGCTTGCTAAGCCGAGCAAAGTGTTTAGTGAAAGCTTTCCTGGCCAGGAAAGCAGCTCAGTCAGCTGTTACACAGCTTACAGAAGGCCCTGCATGCTGCCTCCTGTCCTGCCTCAGTTCCGCATCCCGCTCAGCTCCATCACAGCCCGGGGGTATCCTAGTCTTGCATGGGCTTAACCTTTAGCACTGCTGGGAGCAGGGTTCTGCTAATGCTGCTCATCCTGGAGACAAGTGCACAACCTCAGGGACCTAACCCCCAAATAGTCATTGCTAAGCAGCTCTTAATTAGTCATATGAGCAATGCATGAGTCACCCCCGCAGCCACACTCTCTATCATGGGCTGGTTGACGATGGTGCTTTTTCTACTCAAGAGCCAAGTCTGTCCTGGCTACACCAAACTGGTTAGGATTCAGTGCTCTCACCACTGAGGCCCAGGTTCAATTCCTGGTCAGGGAAGAATCTTGCTCTGGCAGGGGGGTTTGACTAGAAGATCTTTAGAGGTCCCTTCCAATCTGTGACATTCTGTGAGTCTGTGAAAAGCTTCTCTCCGTTGCTGCAGCTTCTGCTGTGTCAGACCTGACACTGTGGACAATGAGCTGCCTGAGTGCTGGCATTGTACTGGGAAGGGACCTGCCAGGGTCACCCATGGAGGAGCTGAGAGGCTGTACCAACACCAAAGGGCCCCTGAACAGCGAGGGAGGATAGAGTTGTTTCCAGCCAGCTCTCAGGTTTACCTGTGTGTCAGCGAAGGAAGAGATGGAGAGACGAGGAGCAAAGTCCCTGGCAGCCTGAGCTGGACAAACAGGGGGGTGAACATACACAGGGATGCACAAACATGGGGATGGAGGAGCCAGGATGCAACAAAGTGGGAGGTTCTGGCAGCTCCCAGCCACCCTGATGCATCAGGTTGCCTAACACTGTGGCCAGGCAGCTCTCGGACCCTCAGACCACAGGCACCCTCTTGCATTGCTTTACTGAGCATGTTAACAGGGGCCCAAGATGAGCAGAGCCCTGTGCATGCTGTGTCTGCATCCTCAGTCCACTGGCTGTCTTCTGGGGCATGTGGCCATCGCCCCGAGTGGAATGGGCTGGATGAGGCTCATGAGAGCATCGGTTAGCCAGGATGGGCAGTAGCTGAGTGGCAGGAAGAGGAGCCAGGCATCCCAGCCAGCTGAGTAGCGGCTGCGGAGGAAGCGGGCAAGCAGCGCGTGTTCTATGACATCAGTGACTTGGGACAGACGAGTGCTGCCCAGGCGGTGCACCACGACAGCAGCCTTGACATCTGGGTGGGCGAGTGGAGGGCAGATGTCAGCCTGGCCCAGTTTGCTGGTGGGGGGGGGGTGGTCACTTGGGTGTGCTGGAGCCACACAGGGAAGTACTCACAGGTCTCCAGGTAGTGGTGGCCATAGACTGCCTGGGTCCCTGGCGGGAGCTGCTCCCACAGGTGCTGCAAGCTGTTCATTACTCCTGCAGGTTCGGTCATTCTTGTCTGGAAGCAGCCAGGTTCGATGATGGAGACCTCTACCCCAAAGGGGCACATCTCACACCTGGCTGGGGAAAGGCTGTCAGTTCTGCGGATGGAGCCACAACCACGAGCCAAGCCAGGGGTGGGGGGGACCGGGCCACACGAGGTGAGAGGGAGCCCCAGACCCTCGTGGGCACCCTGTCATCCCCTGGGTGTGTGCAGGGGAGCCCTCTCCTTCCTCAGCGGTTATACAGCTGCTGCTCCAGCCACATTGGTTTCCCAATCAGTATTTCACAATCCCATTCCTTGGCTCACTTCTGCTCTACTCTATGAGGAGGGGTGAAACTGGGAGCGATACAAACCCTGCACAGAGAAAAATGGGGTGGAGCTGCCCAGCATGCTGCATCTGCCAACACTCCCTCAGCTATGGACAAGGCCTGGCCCAGAAGAGCACCGGGCACTGCCAGCGGCAACCACCACCATACCTGAGACTGTCGGAGAAGGCCTCCACGCCAAACTTGGAGATGCAGTACCCCCCGCTGAAAATAGCGATGCAGCCCATCACACTGGCGACATTGACCACTCGGCCCTGTGCCTGACACAGCAGGGGCAGGAGGCTCACCGTCACCTCAATGAGGCCAACCAGGTTGACATCCAGGACCTTGACAAAGTCATCCTTGTTCAGCCACTCAACAGGGCTCAAGGGGACACCAATCCCTGCATTGTTGACAAGACCCCAGAGCCCTGGGGAGAGAGGACAGGGTGATCAGGACTGTTGCCCTACCCATGGCCCTGCTCCAGCACCAGCTGTGCCAGCTGTGCACAGCTCAGTGAGACGGCAGGAGGGCTGGCAGGAGAGCTCAAAGGGGTGATGATGGGGGTAATGAGGAGGGTGACGTTGGGCGCAGCCGTCCCATCCTACCTCGGTTGCCCACACGCTCCCGGACCCAGGCGGTAGTAGCAGCAATGCTCTGGCTGGAGGTGACATCCAGGAGGATGGTCTGTAGCCGTGGCGAGGCATCTGCCCGCAGCCGCGCGGCTCCAGCTTCAGTCAGGCATGCGGCCAGCACCTGCAGCCCCCGCATGTCCAGCTGCCGAGCCAGCAGGTTCCCAAAGCCGCTGTCGCAGCCTGTGATCAGCACGTACTTCTCCAAAAGCCTTGGCACTATCTGCCGCTCCCGGTGCCATCGCCACAGCAGGTACAGCCCTGCCAGCACTGCCAGGCACAGCCACATCCTCGGGCACCAGCTTGGTGACAGCCTTCCACGCAGTCTGCGTTCATGCCGTACATATAAGGGCCTGTGCAGAGGATCCTCCCCAGCCCAGAATTGGTGAAGCTGAGTGCCAGGTTGCTCAGGGGCATATGGAAGGAGAGGCTGGATTGCAGCAGCACTGGGAGAAGATTTTGCATCCCTCTATTGCAATTCACATTTCACCTCACAGAAATCCTTGTGCCTGGAGCTCTCTTTTGGCCTTTCATGGCTGTTTGTGCTGGCAAGGTGGATCCCAGCCACCCCATGGAATTGCATTTGGGTGAATTCTGCAGACACAGTTGGCAGCACCCAGCCCCTGACTTCTCCCTCTTGCCAGCTACACTGCAGTGGGGGAGGCAGCTTCATCCCATCACCCTGGGATGGGCCCTGCATGAGGAAGCAGCCAAGCTGCTGGGGTGAGCCTGCACACTGTAAAGGAGTTGCCCTAGCTGCAGTGATGTTCAGGCATGGCTGGCCGGAGCAGGGTAGTTGTCACTGTCCAGGCACTCTGGGTCTGTGCAGAACTGGGCGCCGCTCAGGATGCCCAAGAGGCGCCAAGGAGCAGGAGGGGGACTCACCTGGAGGTTGCCCAACCTTGTGCCCAGAAGAAAACCTACCCAGGGTTGACTGGTGTGGTTTTTATTCTCATGTGTTAATTTCTGGTATGCTGCCCTGGGTGAGGGCAGCTCTTGCACCCTGGCAAGGACTGGACCGTGCATGGAGTAGGCACTCAGGGGTGAATGGCCAGAGAACACAGGAGCTCCCATACCATGGCATGGCATGGCATGGCACAACATGACACAGCCAGCAGTCACACTGGTTCTGTTGGAGAAGCAGAGTCATAGCCTCAGTGCCACAGCCCCAGCCAAGACTGAAACCAAGCCCTGTCAGGTGAGGAGAAGTTGTCTTTATTCAGAAGCAAACCATTCTGCAAGCAGAGGACAGTGAGACATGCACTGAGTTAGAACATCATGAACTGATTGGCACAGCCTTGGCTGTGGGCAGTGCTGGGTCCCACCCTGATCTGCCAGGTCCTGGTTGCTGCTGGCAGTCAGCTGCTGACACTGCGTCCCTGCCTTAGGCTTTCCGGGCAGGTCTGGGATGGAAACAAGTAAAGATGAAATCCGTGAGGGCTGATGGCAGGTAGCTGAGGGGGATGTAGAGCAGCTTGGCATCCCAGCCCGCCGAGTAGCGGGTGCGGGGGTAGCAACTTGTCAGTGCGTGCTCCATGCAATTCGTGACCAGCGTCAGGTTGGAGTTGCACTTATTCTGTAACAACCTGAGCCCCACGAAAACTGTGAAGAGAGAAAGCAGCGGTCAGCCTGCTAGGCTTAGACCCTTGAGCTGAACGCAACCGAACGGCTTGCTGGGATGAAGAGGTGAAAGGACACCTCATGGCCCTGGGAACGTGCCTTGTGTCAGGAGAGAAACAACACAACCTTTAGGTGAAGTACTTACGGTCCTTCAAGTAATTGTCCCCATAAGCTGCTTTGGTTTCCTCTGGGAGCTTCTCCCACATGGAAAGAAAATGACTGTCCAGGTTCTCAGCACTGGTGATCGCTGTCTTGAAGTAGCCTGGCTCGATCACACTGACCTTCACCCCAAAGCCACGCATCTCGAGCCTGGAAGAGATCAAGCTCTGTGGCACACTGGAGCAGTGCCTCTGTGCATTCACAGCCCACCAGCATGGGCTGTACGTGGGCACTAGCTCTCATGTGAGATGTGCAGTGGGCTTGTGCTGGAGGTTCAGTGGGGAGCCTGACCACCCAGGCTGACCCTGTGTCAGACCCAGCATGTATCCGAGGTGGTGTGTGAGTAAACATCTGCTGAGTCTGGGTGGGATGAAGCCAAAACAAATCTTGGGGCCATTGGCAGCAGAATCCAACACAGGGGCAAGGTCCAATGGGGGAGGCTCCGTGCTGGGGCAAGCGGTGCTAGACACTGTGGCCATAGCTTCCCTGCTGCTGGGAAGGCATCAGGGAGGGGAATGAAGCCAAAGCTCTGCCAAGACCTTTGTCTTTCCACACCCCAGGCTACCCCTGCATGAGCTCAGCTGAAAGTGGAGCAGAGGCTGCCAGTGGCAGGTGAAGGTCGCCTCGGGTAGGAGGTCCCCCCTGTGGGACCCAGATCCCAGAGCTGTGGCACAAGGTATAATGACATCGGGGCCAAGCAGAAAGCATCCCCACAGCCACTCCCTCTCAGCTAAACCAACCTCTGCCAATGCTTGCTTGGGGTGAGGAACCAAGGAGGGGTTTGACAGTGGCTCTGGAGGCCGAAAACCTGGAAAGCAAACTGGGAAATCAGGGGTGGTGTCTGCTGTGCTAGACTTACCTGAGACTGTCGGAGAAGGCCTCCACACCAAACTTGGAGATGCAGTAACCCCCACCAAAAAATGAGACACGGCCCATCACACTGGCGACATTGACCACTCGGCCCTGTGCCTGACGCAGCAGGGGCAGGAGGCTCACCGTCACCTCAATGAGGCCAACCAGGTTGACATCCAGGACCTTGACAAAGTCATCCTTGCTCAGCCACTCATTAGGGGCAGTAGGGACTGCGATCCCTGCATTGTTGACGAGACCCCAGAGCCCTGGGGAGAGAGGACAGGGTGATCAGGACTGTTGCCCTACCCATGGCCCTGCTCCAGCACCAGCTGTGCCAGCTGTGCACAGCTCAGTGAGACGGCAGGAGGGCTGGCAGGAGAGCTCAAAGGGGGGACGATGGGGGGAATGAGGAGGGTGACGTTGGGCGCAGCCGTCCCATCCTACCTCGGTTGCCCACACGCTCCCGGACCCAGGCGGTAGTAGCAGCAATGCTCTGGCTGGAGGTGACATCCAGGAGGATGGTCTGTAGCCGTGGCGAGGCATCTGCCCGCAGCCGCGCGGCTCCAGCTTCAGTCAGGCATGCGGCCAGCACCCGCAGCCCCCGCATGTCCAGCTGCCGAGCCAGCAGGTTCCCAAAGCCGCTGTCGCAGCCTGTGATCAGCACGTACTTCTCCGAAAGCCTTGGCACTATCTGCCGCTCCCGGTGCCATCGCCACAGCAGGTACAGCCCTGCCAGCACTGCCAGGCACAGCCACATCCTCGGGCACCAGCACCGGGACCAGGAGCGGGACGGGCACCGGGAGCAGCAGCTGGAGCTATGGACGCGGTGGCTGAGGGTCTCCGAGCGGTGGCTGAGGGTCTCCAAACCGACCTGAGCTGCTGTCAATGATTAATTAGTGTGGCCTCGGGCTCGGGCGCGGCACTGTCGTAACGATTGCACAGAAGCCTCGGGGTCGCCTGGCACTACCGGGCTGGGGAGTGGCCGTTCCCCGCCCCCGGGCCATTCCCCGCCCCAGGCCTCGTTCCGGGCTCGGTGGCATAGTGGTGCTGCCGCCTCGAGCTCAGCGAGCGTCCGGCCCCGGGTACTTGTCCGGGCACTGCTCCTAGCTCTGCTCCGGGTTCTGCTCTGAAATGTGCTCCGCGCTCCGGATCCGTCCTGGGAGTCCCGCTCGGGCGGCAGCCAAGACCCCGATCAGGTCGGGTCTGGTCCCTGTGGCCGCCGGGGAATAGTCTACTCTGAGCGAGGCGGCGCTCCGGGGGTCCCGAACCCTGGGACCCCTCCCCAGACCCTGAGCCCGCCCCAGGCCCCGGGATCTCCTCAGATCCCAGGCACCCCAGGGAATCACCTGGACCCAGGGACTCCTCCGGACCCCTGTCACCCCTCGGACCCCGAGACCCCCCCAGAGCCCCGAGTCTGCCCCGGACTCTCAAGACTCTGGCCCTCTCGGGACCTATCTGGTGCGTTACGACCCCCCCCTCCCCGTTTGTCCTGAACCGCCCAGTGTCCCCGTCCTCGTTTACACCCGTTCCTGTGCCCCGGGGCCGGACTACAGCTCCCGGCGGCCCCCGGGAGCCCTTCCCCGCGGCTTCCCGCCACCTTGTTCCCGCCATGGCGCTGTTCGAGCCGGCCGCGCTGCCCGAACTGCTCCCGGTCTTCTACCGGCGGCTCTTCCCGCACGGTGCCTACGGCCGCTGGCTCAGCTACGGCGGCGGTGAGCGGAGCAGAGATCTCGATGGCGGGCAGGGAGCACCGCCGGGAGCACCGATACCGGGCAGGGAGCACCGGTACCGGGGCACGTGGGGAGGGTCTCGGGGGCGCTGGGGCTGCCAGTCGGAAGAGCAGGGAATGGGGGAGGCTGTTGGTACCAGTGATGGAGGGATCAGGAGTGCAGGGAGGGGTTTGGGGGAACGCCGGGTGGGGTCCAGGCTCTCGGGGCAGGGCTGTGTGCCACCACCCCGACCCCGTCCGCACCCCCGCAGTGGTGAAGAACTACTTCCAGCTGCGGGAGTTCTCCTTCACGCTCCGTGACGATGTCTACGTGCGGTTCCAGTCCTTCGGCAGCCCCCAGGAGCTGGAGCGGGAGCTACAGAAGACCAACCCCTACAAGATTGACATCGGGGCCGTCTACTCCCACCGAGTGAGTCCTGCTCCCACCCCAGCAACCCGCCTGGGAATGGAGACACCACCTCGCCAGCTCTCGGGTTCTCTATCCAGGGCTGAGCTTGTCCTATCCCGCAGCCCAACCAGCACCACACAGTGCACCTGGGAGCCTTCCAGCCACAGGAGAAGGAGCTGGTCTTTGACATTGACATGACAGACTATGATGATGTCCGGACCTGCTGCAGGTGCTCAGGAGCATTCACGGCAGGAGCCAGAACAGGGAGCTGGGATGAGGGTGCAGGGGCATGGGGTGGAAGCCTGACCCACTGTGCTCTGCCTCCAGCTCAGCTGAGATCTGCTCCAAGTGCTGGACCTTGATGACCATCGCTGTCCGCATCATTGACCGCGCGCTTGTGGGTGAGGGTCTTGGGGACCAGAGACATGTCCAGACCACACTGTGCTCCGCAGCAACACCTAAATCCCAAAGAGGAGGCTGAGAGGGAGCAGAGGATGTGCCAGTGCCCGGTGGGGTTTGCCCAGCGGGTTTGCCACACTGCCAGGCTGGGGTGGATGCTGCAGCCGGTCCCTGATGCATTCCCACAGCCCAGCTATTCCCTCTGCAGAGGACCTGGGCATGAGGCATCGCCTGTGGGTGTACTCAGGCCGGAGGGGTGTCCACTGCTGGGTGTGTGATGACGCGGTGCGGAAATGGTCCCCAGCACTGCGGGCAGCTGCTGTAGAGTACCTGAGCCTGGTGAAGGTGGGTCCCCAGGGGGGCTGGGCACCCCCTGCTTGCCCCCAAGTGGTTGACCACCACTGTCCCCTCAGGGCGGAGCAGAGACCGTGAAGAAGGTGAACCTCTCCGAGCCCATCCACCCCTTCATCAGGTCGGTGGGGACCCCCCTGCTCTCCCTGCAGGCACTGGCTGCAGGGTGCTGACCCTCCCCCTGCTCCACCACAGGCGGTCGGTCAGCGTGGTGGAGAAGTACTTTGAGGTGTACGCACTGGTGGGCCAAGACATCCTTGGCAGCCCGGAGAGCTGGGACAAAGTGTTGGCCCTTGTTCCAGAGGATATCCTTCCTGGAGTGGCCCCATGGTGCTGGGTCTGGAGGGAGGGTCTACATGGAGGGAGCAGGATTGGCAGTGTCTGTGATCAGCCTTGACCTCAGGTCACAGCACCGTGAGCCGCTGCAGGGTGAGTTCCCCAAGAAACGGGACTCAGTGCAGCGCTGGGAGCTGCTGAAGGGCAGGATGGAGCGGACTCGGGTGAGTGGCCATAGAGCTGCCCTGGGCAGCGGGATAGGTGCCGACACCCACCGTGTTGCCCCCTGACCCACCTGTCCTCACAGCGGGCGGTGGGGGTTGGGAAGAGCACACCGTGCTACGCAGACTGGGAGATCATGCTGCAGTACTGCTTCCCCCGCCTCGACATCAATGTCAGCAAAGGTGTTGGGCACTTGCTGAAAAGCCCCTTCAGCGTCCACCCCAAAACAGGTGGGTCTGGCAGCCTGCAGAGCTGGCATCCCATGGGGACCCCAGGGACCAAGCATCCCCAGCAGTGGCTTCCCTCACTTGCAGGTCGCATTTCAGTGCCACTGGATCTGCAGAGGCTGGACCAGTTCGACCCCTTTACTGTTCCCACCATCAGGTACATGCGTGGGGCTGGCAGCAAGGGCAGTCCTGGCTGTGCTGGCATCCTCTCACCTTGTCACACCATCTGCAGCTCCCTGTGCCATGAGCTTGACGTTGCTGGTGATGATGGAGAGCAAGAGGATGGTGGAGAGACAGAGCCAAAGCGCCGTGTGCGGGGTGAGCACGGCTTGGGTAAGGGCATGGTGGAGGGTCCCTACTGCCTTCTGCTCCTGCTAAGCCCCCTGAATCCTCCAGACTACAAGAAGACAAGCCTGGCACCCTACGTGCGGGTCTTCGAGCAGTTTGTGGAGGAGATGGAGCACGCTAGGAGGGGAGAGCTGCTCCGGAGGAGTGGTAAGATCCCAACGGAGATGCAGCTGACTGGGAAACCCCAAAGGGAACCCCTGGTTCTAAGAAACTGCTCTTTTTCTGTAAAAATTACCATTTCTACTCTTTGCAGACTTGCAAGGAGACTTCTGAGGCCTCACTGCCAGGGGCAACAAGGCTGCCGAGGGACCGACTGCCATTGTCACCTCTTGCTAGCTGTGGGGATCCAGATGCCTCGGTGCAGGGAGTGGCTGCCTCCCTCCTTGGCTCCCTGCCCTGCTTGCCATGGGCCCCACACGAGGCTTTCCCACTTTTTTGTACCTTTTTCGACACAAAGACCATTAAAATGTTTCTGGTCACCCATGTGCCTGCGTCCCAGGATGTGCCGAATTGGGAGGGATCCTGGGGCCAAGGCTGTGTTTCATTCCTGTGGAGAGGAGCCAGGGGCCCTGCGCCTGCCCCGTACTCTGCCTACGGGGTCCCCTGATGGCACCCGGGGGGGGTGTTTCTGGCTCGCACACGGGGCCAGGTCGCACGTTCATGGCGTTTCAGTCCCGTTTCCAAGGACATCGCTGCTCGACAGCCACGGCGGATGCAGGTCTGGTTCCGGAACGGCGGAGCGCGGCCGCCGGGGCGGAGCGGACCTCAGGCCGCTCTCCCTGTCCCGGAAGTGCTCGTCCTTCCGGAAGTCGCGCATTCAGCTGCTCGCTCTCTTTCTACCGCCATCTTGGGCCCTGCTCCCCGCACAGTGAGTCGTGCCGCCGTTATCCGCCGCCATCCGCCGCCGCGGGGGCCCGGGGACGCTGCGAGAGTTGCAGCCGGGCCGGGCCGGGAGGAAGGGAGGGCGGCTGCGGCCCGGCTGAGGCCACCGCTGGGGCCGTAGTCGCGCCGGGCAGGGCCGGGAAGGCTAGCGGGGACGGCCCCGCGCACCGGGAAGGGACCGCCCGCTCCGGGACGTGGGAGAGGCGAGGGAAGTCCCGGGGTAAGCTAGTTCGGCGGGAGAGACCGGAATCGGCCCGTATACTGAGGCGCTCGGGGCCCGCTGGAGCCGACATGTCCGGTGCCGCCTGGCCAGTTGAGCCGTGTTCGCAGACCCGACGGTGCCGGGAGGCGTTTGGTGTCTCTGGGCAGGGGACTCGCGGGTGGCGTGGGAAGGGCGAGTGACCGGCGCCTGCCTTCGGTCCGTGCGGCTCCCGGCGAGCCCGGGCCTGTTGGCTTCTCCCTCCCCGCAGAAATGCCAGGCGAAGCGACAGAAACCGTCCCGGCCACCGAGCAGGAGCTGCCGCAGCCACAGGCTGAGACAGGTGAGCCCGGGGTTGGGGTATCGGGGCTGGTTGCCGTCCCCGCGGCCATTGCCCATCCAAAACCGGATCGGTTGTCGCTACAGGAAACGGAACAAGTGACATCATCTGTGGACCCTCGTGTCCCAAAATTTTGGAGCGGGTGTTACGTCAGCCCAACTCGGAACCTCGTTTGTATAGGGTGGAGCGGTGAGAGGGGAGGAAAAGGGCTATAGCCGGGTCGGCTCTGGCTGTGCGTCGATGAGGAGCTGTGGACACCTACGAACGTTCACGATCCCTTTGTGCTGCCGAACCAGTTGGGCTGGGAAGTTGCTGCATGGCTCCGTATCGGAAAGCCGCTGCAGAGCCAGGAGGTGTCGTCCCGGGGCACCGGCATTTGAGGCGCCCCAAAACCACACAGGCAGGCGGGAGCCAGCTCACGTGCCCGCCGGGGGACAGGGGCTGGTCCCCACTGCCCAGCTCACTCTGCCATGTCCTGGGTGCTGTGATCCCCTTGGCAAAGGCTTGGCCCAGGTTTGCTGTGTCTCTGCCTCGGGCACAATTACACACTGTAGGAGTATGTCACCTGGTGTTGTCCCCTAGCCTGGGGTGTGTGTCGGCGAATGGGGGTGGGGGTCCTTGTGTAAGGGGTGTGTTGGATTTGGGGACCATGAAGGATGTCTGGGCTTCCTGATGGTGAAAGGGTGCTGGGGAGGACACAGATCCCTCTGTGGCAGGGCTGAGTGACGGACATCACTGTGGCAGCTGTGACATCGCATCCCGGGGAACTGCTGGGCTCTTGGCCTCTCTCCAGACGTAGTTGGGATTCCTGCGGTGGGGCCAGTCCCCAGTGTCCCTATCCCCTCCCAGGACGCTTTTTTCTTGGTCTCCAACTCAAGCCTTATCTCGTCTCAGAGCTTTGTTGCTCTTAAATCTCTTAACAGCTTCGTGGAGCACATGCAGGTTTATGGACCTGACTGTAGGCTCTTCCAGCACAGGCTCCCCTGGCTGCAGGGGGCACAGGGGCTCCTGGGGAGCAACATAGTTGGCTGCAGAGGCCAGAGCAGCTGCATAAGCCATCGGGTTGGGCCGTGGGAGGAGGCTGCGTGTGAGCTGAGTTGTCTATTCTGAGATCCAGCAGTGCCAGAGCTGTGGGTACTGGCACAGGATTCTCCATTGCCCCGTGGGTGCGAGTCCAGGCAGTTTCCTTTGATGTTGGTCTTGCTCTTCAGAGGTTGGTTGGTCTGTGGAAGCTTGTGAGGTTGGGCAGAGTAGTCCCTACCGTGGCAGTGCCAGGCTTCAGGTGGCAGTGAGGGCAGCT
The DNA here is from genome assembly GCA_013399015.1 of Galbula dea. Lineage (NCBI taxonomy): Eukaryota > Metazoa > Chordata > Aves > Piciformes > Galbulidae > Galbula > Galbula dea. Next base: position 3,462 of record VWZX01001804.1, on the reverse strand, counting down.
GGGCTGTGGGGACTATGTGCCCTGGCTGGTTTAAACACCCCTCAAAAATTCGGTGTGCTTTTTGAGAGTCCTCTGTCTCGCAGCTGTTTGTGGAAGAGGCCACCAGAGAGGTGAGGCTGTCAGCAGAGAAGTTTGTGGGTTGGAAATGTCCTGTTCATCACAGGAACGTTCCCAAACAGTGCTGCTGGAGATGGAGAAAGGAACAAGGGATCTGGCAGGGACAAACAGTCTTTTCAGTGGAGGCTGTTGCTGTGCAGCCAGTTCTCTGAGGGGCTCGAGACCAGCTCGGCTTTTGGCAAGTTTTGTGGTTCCTTTTTGAGGTGCCAGGCACAAGAAGTGCCCTGGCATCCACTAGCACAAGGCATAGATGCCCAGCGTTCATTGAGTGGCTGCCGAGCTCCAGCCAGGTTCCTGTCTCCTCCTACCGCCCTGTGTTTGGGGGTAGGTTGGGAAAATGAGGCGTTAGAAGCATCTTCTGGGCCACTGTTCTTGGGACAGAGAAAGGGACATCAGCCCCAGAGGAGGCTGCTGAGAGTAACTGCTGGGGCTGTGGAGGTGCGGGTCTGTGGCTGGGCTGGTTCTGCACTCCCGACGGGCAGTGCTACCGGTTAGGCTGGTCAGACTGGCACTGCCGTCCCCAGCTCTCACGACCTCTTCCCTGAGTGGTTCCCTGTGATTGCCAGTTGGCATCAGGAATGGCTGGGTTCTCTCCGGGCTGTTGGTGCTGGATGCAGGCTAGTGTGTACCAGGGGAGCTGTGAGTGCTCTCGGTCAGCAGAACTTGTCTTAATCAGCTGCTGTTCTCCCCTGTCAGCTCCAGCTGCCTTCCCTCCTACAGCCCCGGGTACTACTCCTGCCACAGTGCCAGGTACTCCAGTCCCTCCTCGTTAACACCATGTGCCATATTAACCAGAGTATGCTGTTCTGGGTCGTTGCAGTTACATTAATCCTAACAGTTTGCACAGGGAAGCACAGATCACATCAGGGTCCTGTCCCCTTGGCATGGGTGAGCCACATCAGTCACCCCTTCCCCTCAGCGTCCTTGTCTCTGAAAGGCACCTGCCTGTGTTATGCTGAGGCAGGAGGGAGGGAAGGAGAAGGCTGCCCTCTGCCAGAGGCTCCTGGAGCAGTTTTGCATGCCAGTGTGCTAAATTGGACTTTTCCTGCCCGTTCCTGGGTGGGTGCTTGTCACCCCCCCTGCTCCCACCAGCCAGGGGTGTGATTTCCCAGGCTTGGGAGTGGTGCTAGGTGGCCAGCCTGGCCTCCATGGGGGTTGCAGTGGCCCCTTTGGTGGGGAAAAGCCAAGGTCAGAGCCAGTGGCAAAGCCTGGCCATTGCACTGGCTCGGTCAGGCTGCTGCCATGCCGAGGTTTTGGCAGTAGTTGCTCTAACTGGGCCAGCGGTGACAAACTCTTGGCAGTGGGCTTCCTTGTCTGCTACTTGTGCCCATCAGCTGGCACCATGGGCCCTGTAGAATCAGTGCTGGTGTTTCGCAGCAGTCTGTGCTGGACCTGGCAGGACAGATGGACAGGTGTCCATCTGCTGCTCTAGCAGCCAGGTACGGAGGCTGGGGTAGGCCAGGGCTGGGCTCGGGCTAGCTGTGTGGGACAGACTGCCTTCTCCTGGCCTCCTCTCCCTCCTCTCATGGGTTCACTTTGTTTCTCTCCTTCAGCTGCTCTTCATGCTGCTCATTCCCCACCTCTAGCTCCGTCTCTGGGCCTGGCTCCCACGGCAGAGCCTTCCAGCCCCGCTGGCCTGCCATCCCCCGTTTCTCCAGCCGTGGTCCCAGCTACAGCCATTCCTGTGTTTTCGGTTCCCCCTCTGCTCCCTGCCACAGTTCCACAGGTCCCAGTTACTGTTTCCCCTCCTCCAGCTCTGCAGTCCATGGCAGATTTTGCAACCCCAGGATCTCCAGGGCCTGCCCCAATTAGCCCAGTGTCTCTGGGACTTCCGGCCCTGGGATCTCCTGCTCAGGCTGCTGCTCCTGCTGCAGTGACGGTGCCCCCCCACACCGCCTCCATGAGCCCCGGTTCTCCCCCCACACCTCTCCCCCCTTCTGTAGGAGCTGCTCCTGCTGCTGCCCCACAGAGCTCTGCAGAAACTGCAGCCTCTGCCCCTCTCCCTGCCCTTTCCCAGGGCCCTGGGGCAGCACCAGCCTCCCTTGCTGCCCCTTCCCTTCCAGCATCTCCCTTGCCGGTGTCTCCCACATTCCCGCCTGCTCCTGCTGTGCCCCTTGAGGCTGCAGCTCGTCCCCAGAGCCCTGGCTCTCCCTCCCTTCCCACAGGAGCCCCCATCTGCCCTGGCCTTGCCACAGCAGCACTGGTGTCTCCTGGCAGTCCTACCACTCCTCTCCTCCCTGTTGCTCCTTCCCAGCGCCCAGCCCTGGCTGGGGCCATCTCTCCTCCTCTCTTCCTGGCTGCCCCCATGGCCCTGGCCCCATTGTCACCATCAATCCCTGTGGTGCCAGCTGGGACATCTCCTGGGAGTCCTGCTGCTGCCCCACAGGGCCCAGTCCCTGGGGCTGCAGTCTCTCCCGTGGTTCCAGTTGCTCCTTCTGTGGCCAAGACCAGTACCATAGGCCCTGCCTCAGTGGCCCTGGCTGCTGGTCCTTTGGCTCCAGCTGTGGGACCCCCAGCTCCCGGGACCCCAGACCCTCAGGCAGCACCAGTCACTGTGGCAGTGCCCATTGCTTCTGCCCCATCCACATCCTTGCCAGGACCTGCCACATCTCACCTGGGGCCACCAATGGGTGCAGCTGCTTTGGCCAAAGCAGCTCCAGCAAGCCCTGTCTCCCCAGTGGCATCTACGGTGCCTGCTGCCCCTTTGGCCCCTGCCAGTTCTCCACCTGTCACACCAGGAATGGCAGCTCCAGCTACCTCCCTTGTGGCCAAAGTGGCTCCCACAAGCCCAGTCACTGCCCTTTCTGCCCCCTCAGCCCCTGCCACACCAGCTCATGTAGCTCCACCAGCTCCAGCTACCCCTCCTGCAGCTAAATCACCTCCTGTGAGCCCTATTACTGCCTCCCCTGCCAGCTCCCTGCCTGTCACACCTGGAATGGCAGTTGGAGCCACCTCTCCTGTGGCCAAATCACCTCTGAGCCCTGTCACTGTCCCCTCTGCTAGCTCCCTGCCTGTCACACCGGGAATTGCAGCTCCAGCCACCTCTCCTGCGGGCAAAGCAGCTCCCCTGAGCCCTGTTGCTGCCCCCTCTGCCACGGCAGCACTAGCAATGGCAGCTCCAGCTGCCCCTCCTGCACCCATAGCTCCCAAGAGCCCTGTTGCTGCTCCCTCAATTGCTGCCAAACCAGCTCCTGCAGCTCCAACTGCCCCTGCTGCAGCCAAAGCAGCTCCCAAGAGCCCTGTTGCTGCTCCCTCAACTGCTGCCAAACCAGCTCCAGCTGCCCCTGCTGCAGCCGTAGCATCTCCCGAGAGCCCTGTTGCTGCTCCCTCAGCAGCTGCCATACC